>RPOG01001589.1:0-35000 GCA_008086565.1 Thalassoma bifasciatum
GCCAACGGTTTTAGGGTGAAATGCAAAAGTATTGTTGCGTTTCAACCTCCAGTTTACATGGAAACGGTGTTTCAGCTGACCCTAAAACACAAACTTCTGAAAACGCCCTCCAGAGTGGAATTCTTCTGAAACGCTGTTTCAACTGTTCTCGTGTTCCTTAACAAACCTGTGTTTTCAGGTGAAACGGTGACATAACACTTAGCCCTGTGCGTGGCATTAAACCCCCACTGTGCCATGCATGAACCTAACAACAACAACAGGGACCAACCGTTTCAGTCTTGTGCTGCCGAATCTGCTGACCGCCTTCTCATGAAATATGCAACTGTTGCACTGTTTCTGCATTTGGAGAAGAAGTTTTTAATATAAACTCCAGATGATTGGCTCACCTTTTCAGCCTCTAAACCTTTGTTGTATAAATGGCTCCTACAATTATATCGCCATCTTCAGGCCTGACATGTGTACTACAGCGTTTTATGTCCCTCAGTGTTACCGTGTAGTCGCAGATTCGTTCATTGCGTTTTCCTGCGTTTTAGGGTGAAACACTGTGAAACGCTGACGTAATAAAGGGGCCTAAAACACCGAGATAAAGACACAAGAATGTAACAGGCCAAAACAACTAAGAAGGAACCCTTAACTATGAAACAGCATAACTCAAGGACCAAATCATCACAATAACTGTTTAATGACTCTTGAAAAGGGTGGGCCTCAAACACCAAGGTGTTTCAGACAGAGGCTAAAACAAGGATTTTCTATGACCTCATTTACACAACAGCGTTTTGCCCCAAATCAGTGAAATAATGTGGAAATGCTGAGGGACTGACAACACTGATGTATGCATGCTAGTCCTGTGGTTAGCGATTGAGGCTGTCACTGTTCCCTAAAATCAAACAGCAGACTTAGCAGCGCAAGCATAACACGGTAGTCTGCTATTGTTACTGTTGTTGTAGTTGTCCGGTTTGCACATGGCCGCGCCACAATGTAAGTGTAACCCGCATGCCCAAAGTGGAGTGTGACGTCAGCGTTTCTACTGAAAACTCCAGCTTGCTGTTTACATGGCAACGGTGAAACAGCATCTCAGAAAATTCCACTGTATGCTGTTTTCAAAAGTTTCTATTTCAGGTCAGCTAACATGCTGTTTTGTGTAAATGAGAGGCCAAAACGCAACAACCCCTTTGCGTTTCATCTTAAAACTGTTGTCGTGGAAACGGCCCCTAAAACAGCAGCGAGAGACTAAGGAGATTTATTTCAGCTGTAAATCATTTAAGGATACTATAGGGGCACCAACGAGTCTGAAAAAAGACTCCTAAATGCACAATACCCCCTCCTTAAACCTAAAATATGGACCGTATGATTCTGTGCTCTATAGATTTCTGATTTTTTTTGTCCTGATCACATCCTTTATAAAAACGACCTTTTGGATCAGCCTTTCTGACTGGGCAGGGTGTGATTCCTCCTCCTGGTTTTCCAAAGTCAACGTACAGAGCAGAAATGGTTTTTAATGGTGTTAATATTCCAGTTGGGGTCTCTGCTGCTGTGAAAGTGTGAGCGTCACGTGAGAACTTCAGCTCTGTGACACAACAGGACATCAAACACTCTGAGCACACACTGCTCTCCTTCCTGTGTCCTCGAGTGTGTGTCACCCTCTTTATGCAAGACTTACATGATCCCTTGGTTTGTGACCCTGTGTGTATGAGGGGTGTGTGATCCCAGGGTGTGTGTGTGTGTGTGTGTGTGTGTGTGTGTGTGTGTGTGTGTGTGTATGTGGGCTAATCTTAGCTTTAGCGCTGGCCTCAGCCAAAGATGAGGATTAGGAGACGTAAGCACATGACAGAGCTGCTGGACAGAGCCGAGTAGTAACACCAGAGGAAACACCGGGAGGTAGACAGCTCTGGGGTGTGTGTATTAAAGTGACGTACACATTTAACCCTTTGAACTCTGAAACAAGCCATTTTTAGCTGCATATTTGAATGTCATTTCTAGTTTTTCTTTAGATGCTTCCTGCTTCCATTCCTTGATGATATTTTGAGAGTTTTTCCCAGATGCACCTGCTGAATTGTTCAATCATGCATGACACCTTTGATGTTACATGTTATAACACAGCAGGTCTTGTTTTAGCACAGCAGCCAGTGTAATCCCTCCGCAGCTTCCTACAGATTACTCCAGCAGGGTTTCCTCCAGAGACAGTGGAGCTCAGAGCGACTGTCACCTTCACCCTTCCTTTGAACAGAGCACATCATCCCATCATTACCGCCCTGACCTGTGACCTCTGCTGCAGCCTGAGAGGGCTGGGGTCACTCTGTGGCCTTTAAAGGCCTACAAACAGGCTTCAGACGAGGAAAAGGGCAAAGCCCCTCTCCTGCTGTGGTGGTTGCAGGCGGCGGCTCTTTGCTCTCTTTGTTAAAGAGAGTGATGTTTAAGTAAAGGGAGGCTGTGACCGCACTGCTCTCAGGGTTAGCGATGGCCTTTACAGGTACACAGGAACATATTGAGGCTTCGCTCCGGCTTTCTGCTGAGTATTGAGTCCCTCTCAGGCTGAGCTCAGACCATCTACTGCAGAATAGATTTAGTGTTTTTCCATGTGCAGCTCAGAGCTCAGAGGAGCTTCAGCAGCGTGTAGATCAATGCAGGAATCAGATACAGCTCTGACTGTGGAAGTGAACATGGTGAGGTTAGGCTGCTGTGCATGTGTGTGTATGTGAGAGATAGAGTGTGTCTATCTGTGTGTGTCAGAATGCAGATTCTTTGTTGGGCTGTCAGTGTAAGCACAGCTCAAGCGAGCAGGAGGGAGGTTGTTTTACAGCAGACATGATGAGAATAAGACCTGTCAGTGTGTCTGTGTGTTGCGTGAAGAGACTCTGTGTGTGTGTGTGTGTGTGTGTGTGAGCAGCAGACTGGGAGCTGACGCTCTCTGCCCTCTGTGCAGATTTTTCAGGTTATCATGTTTTTGCTGGGTGTCACTCTCGGCCTCCTGTAGGTGAACCTGAGTTTCCTTCAGGTCACTGAGCCTCTGTGTGTCTGTTCAGTATTTGCTCTCTGGCTTTTTCCTATTTCACGTCTCTGTCAAACCAAACTGGTAAATCAGCTTTTGTGAGTAATGTGCATCTTTCCTGTCAGGTGCACATTTGGCAGAGTTTTGCAGAAGTTCCAGAGACTGGCAGGACTTAAAATGTCCCTGCTACTTCCCTTTCAGAGCGGCATTCATGCAGAAAGCAAAAGCAAAACAGCTTTCATACATGCAGAGTTTTCTTGTCAGCTCTCTGCTTAAACCCTGTGTGCAACTTGTATCAGCTTGAATATGAGTGTAAAAACAACTACATATCTGCACAACACACACATCCAATAAGATAAGATAGCAGCTTTTATTGATCCCCCACTGGGGAAATTCATTTGTCACAGCAGCTCATACCAGAGGACAGGAGGGTGAAGTAATGAATGCATGCAGGAAGCATCTATGATACACTTACATATATAAACAGGGTACGTGAAATATTATCATTCTGTACACTTTTTACTCATTAATTGGTGGTTATGCACAGAGAAATCATAGCAGCTGCTTTAAACACACACACACACACACACACACAGACACACACACACACACACACACACACACACACACACACACACACACACACACACACACACAGACACACACACACACAGAGTGTGAAGACATAAAATGATATGGAAGCTTCAGCAAACATTTCTCATTGTATTAAAAAAGAGACGTTGCATCAGCCTAATGTCACAGTGTGGGCTCAGTGATGGATCGTTTGCAAGGATACACAGAAATGTTTACATACGTTTTATTAAGGGGTGGGCATTGAAGGGGGGCTGAAAGATTTAGCAAAAATAATCTAATTGTGATTGTTTTTTCACTGTGTTGCAATTGCGATTTATGGTGCCATTACATTTTGGGCCCTAATCTTATGCGTTTATATCAGTGGCTGGACAGAAGGGAATTCTTTTTTTTTGATTATTATTATTCTTGTTTCCAATACAAAAAACACACATACAAGGAAGAAAAGACAGGTTTTTGTTTAAAAAACAGTCCACAGAAAAAAAATCTGTTTGCATGAACAGGTTCTTCTCAAAAAATAAGAAAATCATTACAAAGTTCAACGTTCTTTAAAAAAGCGGAACTCCGGTATTATATAGACTCATTTAGCATAGAAAGAATTATTCCACGCCTTTTTTTCGTAAAATTTCAGGATTATGGCTTACAGATAATAAAAACCCACAAATCAGTATATCAGAAAATTAGATTATTACAGAAGATCAGTCAAAAAGAATATTTCACACAGAAATGTCAGGCTTCTGAAAAGTTTTACTACTGTCTGACCATTTTTCCATGTTTTCTCTCAATTTTTGCCCACTTTCAAAGATTTTCCACAACTTGAATTTATTTTCATGTCTACTTCTTGTTGTGCTTAGATTGTTTCTGGGTAGATTTTGACAGTTTGTCTCTTTGCTTGAGCAGGGTTGAGTAACACTGGTGTAGAGCAGAAAACATCTACTGCAAAAAATTGTATCTGGTATCCTGACACATTTGAGGTGAAAGAAATATTGTCTGTGATTGGAGTATTGCAGCTGGACATGTTGCTATTTGATTCAAATTTGCAATCAGGTGCCCAGCCTTAGTTTTAATCTAAAACACTATTCAATAGTCACCTCTAATGCTTATTCAAATAATTCTTACCTGCCAAGCTGACACAGTGAAAGAGACACTGTGCACAGTTGTAGAAAAGCTACTTTCATGTGATTCCAGCAGGGGTGACCACTGAGTTTCACTGTGCTAAGAACCTGTAAGAACACTCTAAGAACACATTTTGAAAATGGGATTTCAGGATGGTTTGTTATGAAGGAAGTTGAAGACAATGAGTGTGTGTCCAAGTCTAGTAACAATCACTACAGGTGTGTGTTGGCACCATTTTTGATGCATGCATGGCTTTTGGTGCCCCCTTTGCCCAGACAAAGAGGAGTAAGAAAATATACATATACATATACATAAGAAAAGTGGAGATGTTTGAGTGACTATTTTGTGGGTGTGTACGCAATGAGGCCTTTTTAAAAAAAATCTTTTTGTACCTTCGCTCTCTCTCTCTGTCTCTCTGTTTCTCTCTCTTTAGTTCTGTCCTCTCAAGTTCTCTCATTTTGTCTTCAGTGCTGCAGAGAATCAGACGAGCGGGACTTTGTGTGAGAACTCTGATTACTGACCAGAGAACCAACACTCATGGGCCCATGAATCACACACACACACACACACACACACACACACACACACACACACACACACACAGATCAGTGGCAGCAGAGTTTGGGAGCAGTGTTATGTAAGGGACTTACTACTGAAGTGTGTGTATGAAATTTGAGGAGACAGGGAGGAAACCTCGTCCCCGGCTCATTGGAGCAGGAAAGACACAACTGTGAGGCATCCTCTGTGTGTGTGTGTGTGTGTGTGTGTGTGTGTGTGTGGGTGAAAGGGTGGAAGGGTTAATGGTACATGCTCCTTTACACGTCTCCGTCTTTGGTAAAATGGTAAATGGAGAGTGGTCCAGTACTTCTACAGCTCTTTTCTCACTTTTCTCACCAATCAAAGTGCTGAACTCTTTTAGTCTCTTTCACCATCCACACCACTGTCACACACAAATGGAAGAGACTGCTAATTAGGCTACCATTAGCTGAGGCTAATACAATCGCATCTATCCAGACACCACCAAACAACAGTGGGAGCATTTTATGGTTCAGTGTCATGCTCAAGGACACTTCAGCATGCAACTGCAGGAGCTGGAATCAAACCCATAACCTCCCAATTGAGAGAAGACAACTCCACCACTGAGCTACAGCTGCCCAATACACTGCATTGTGTAGGTGGATGTGTGTGTGTGTGTGTGTGTGTGTGTGTGTGTGTGTCTGTACATGAGTGTGTGTGTTCATGTGTGTGTGTGCGTGAGTGCGTGTGTGTGTGTGAGTGTTCATGTGTGTGCATGTGTGTGTGTGTGCACGCGTGTATCTATCTCTGTGTGCCAAATCTGTCCGCTCAGTGGGCTCATTAACTTTTATAGACTACAGCCGGAGTGCTGAGGAAATGGCCGAGCCAATATGCTGACCACTATGCAGATCCACTTTGCAGAAGACACACAAAGGCACACACACTCACACACACACCCTCGCTCTGATGATTAATGGCTGTGAGAGACGAGGTCGGACTCTTCATCAGTGAAAGACAAATTCATGGTTGTTTTGTTGGTGAACCTCCAGAAGCTCCTCTCTCTCCCTCTCTCTTTCTTTCTCTCTCTCTCTGTCTCTCTCCCTCTATCCCTGGCTCTCCCTCTCTCTTTCTCTCTCATTATTTAAATGCACCGCAGCGGTAATCAAACTTTGATTGATTTCATTGATTGCTCTGAGCTGAAGCTCTGCAGTGTGTGTGATTTTTGAGGAGTTTGTGTTTTCAGAACGAAGGATTTTCAGGGTTCAGAGTTTCTGCTGCTGGTGTGTCAGGATGTTTGTGGTGGGCTGAACAGCCGTGGTTTGATTCCTGGTAGAGGAGGAGCAGCAGGATTTGTGTAATAGCTGTTTTTAAAGTCATATTTCTGCTCTCTGAGAGGTGCTGACCACAAACGGAGCACAAAGAGGACGCAGTGTTCAGCCTCGTCCCCCATTTGAACTGAGGGAGCAGACCTCCCTCTGGAGGGTTTGTGACGTGATACTGTTTAATCAGAGAATACTTGAAGAACAGAAACTTCTTTCCTTTTCCATTTAGAGCTGCAGAATAAATGCACATACTACTATACAAAGCTGCTGCAGAGCAGTTGAGGCCGCCGTCACAACCCCTCATTACCTCAGCTCACCTTACCTCAGGTTCAGGCTGAAACAAAAGCACCTGCTGTGGATGTAACTTCACCCCTTTGGGATATTTTAACCTTTGGACAAATGAAAAAGGAGAATCAGCTGCTTTACAACAGGCTCTCTGTAGAATCCGAGCTAAAAGATTTCTGTGACAAGAAAAACATCCACATTTAGGTCTCAACAAACACATTAGCATCCAGCTACCAAAGCTGACTCCAGCTCCAGCAAAGAGTTGAGGAGCAGCTTGGAGTCTTAGAGATGACATCAGAATGTTTCCTGGCTAAAAATGAGGTGGTGGTACCTGCTCATGGACACACAAGTTCATGTGAACAGTCATATTTAAGTTGCAACACCAACTCTGCTTCTACCAGGGCTTGGAAAAAGTTCTGTGCCTGAAATTCCACAACATCAGCGCCAGACTGGCAGGAGCTGAATATTCTGTGTGGAGTCAGGCTGTCACTTTTTACCCAAAATCAAACTCAAATGGCTTTGGAGCATACAGGACAACAGTTAAGGATATTTGATTATTTTAGGGGGGGGGGGGCTGTTCCTCCCAATCATGCCTCCTCCAGGTCTCGCTATCGTTGCCAACATGAGCATTGAAGTCCCCCAGCAGGACAAGGGAATCCCCATGGAGCACTCTCCAGCACTCCCTCCAAGGACTCCAAAAAGGATGGATACTCTGAGCTCCTGTTTGGACCATAGCCACAAACAACAGTCAGGACCCGTCCCCCCACCCGGAGGAGGGAGGCTACCCTCTCGTCTACTGGGGTGAACTCCAACATACAGGCACTGAGCCAGGGGCAACAAGTATTGCCACCCCTTCCCTGCACCTCTCATTGTCAGAAAGTCCTGAGTGGAAGAGAGTCCAACCCCTCTGAAGACGGCTGGTTCCAGAGCCTTTGCTCTGCTCCGAGGTGAGACCAATTATATTTACCCCGAACTTCTTAACCTTGCGCACCAGCTCAGGCTCCTTCCCCACCAGAGAGGTGACGTTCCACATCCCCAGAGCTAGCTGCTGAAGCCGAGGATCAGACTGCCAAGGTCCCCGCCTCCAGCTGCCGCCCAACCCACACTGCACCTGACTGGTATGACCCCCCCACAGGAACAGTTTGACCGTGTGTTCAAATATTGCACAAAGGCTCCAGTCCTCGACTTCATCTCCATCAACAGCAGGCTTTGACATAGGAGTATTTCAAAATCTCAAACAGACACCAGAGGAGCCTTTCTCTGTGCTTTTAAAGGACAGGATGTCTGGCAAGAAAAATTGAATGTACATCCCTAATTAAACATCTGTGTCAGTTATTATGATTATTTTTCGAAAATAACCACCCAGATTAGCTCCTCAGTTTGTAGAGATATGACCAGGAGGAGACCACTGAAAAAAAAAAGCTCTGTGTGCAGTGATGAAACATCAGTAGGGCCATGTTTTAGACTTAAAACGTTTAATCTGAGTCTCATGCTGCAGCTCGTTTATAATCTCTCTGTGTTTCTGTACAAACATGCTGGATTATTATTCTGCATGTAGAAAACTCAGTGATTGTGAGCTGTGAGGACGGCTTCATCCCCTTCATGAGCTGTTTATTTTCAGCATGCTTTATCATTCCTCCTCCTCCTCTGCTCTTCGCGCTAAACTGCTGAGCTCTGGGACTTCAAACTCCTAATTTAGCCTGAATATAAAAAAGCTGCTGCTTCTGTTTTTAATTTCACAGTGAAGTTATTAATGAGACTGACATCATTCAGAGCAAACACAACAGATCATTTCATTCACTGCTCTTAAAGAGAACAATTACTCACATTACGCTTCGTTATGAGCGTCTGATAAACCTGATTGCTGTGAATGAGAATGATAATCAAACATATTTCTCCTCAGAAAGATAAAATATGTTTGTCACACTCTCAGGAAAATGAAATGACTTCTGCTAACGTTTCCCATTTTGCTCAACTTAAGAGGGTAAACATTTCTCTAATTATGTTCAGAAAAATGAAAAGTCTGAATGTTCTGACTCTGTTTGCTCGGAGAGAACAGTCAGATCCTTGATTTTTAACCAGTGAGTCAAGTTTTTACGAGTTTATTTATTGCTGCAAAAGCTACAATTCAGAGCAAATCAAATAATCAATCCATCCAAAAAGTTTGTATTTCCTCAAATATGAATAAAAGAAACTAAAGACGTGTTTTCTCATCACAGCTCAGGTCTTTGTTGTTGTTTGTCTTTGGCTCCTGACCTTCAGCCTCTCACCTGTTTGTAGTAGTAGGAAGCTTCTCCCAGCCTGACCTCACAACTGTGTGTGTGTGTGTGTGCGTGCGTGCGTGCATGTGTACTTGTGTTTGTGTGTGTGTGTGTGTGCGTGTGTGTGTGTGTGTGTGTGTGTGTGTGTGTATGTGTTGGATTTAACCCTGCTGCAGAGGTGACTCCAGGTGACTCTGTGCTGTAAATACCTGAGTCCTCTCCCTAATCCATCAGAGCTGAAACACCTGAATGCATCACGTGCCACCTGAGGGGGGGCTACAGGCTCTGACTGTAAACATGATGTCTCTTGGGGGGGGGTCCTCCTTCACCGTTCCTTAATGGGCCCCTCTGTTCCAGCGGAGGCCCCGCAGCTGATCAATGATTTATCAGAGGATGTTGGCATTGAGCTAATGGTCCATTACACTTTAATGTTTCAGCAGTTCACTTAAACACACACACACACACACACACACACACACATACATACACACAGAGATCATGACATCTTCCAGCTGCGTGGACCATTTGCTCTGAGACGGTTTCTCAAGAGGTTTCTTACCCCTCTCAGATGGAATTTTGGACCACTCTTCTTTAGCAAACTACTTCATATCTCTCAGATTTGAAGGCTGCCTTCTTGCAGCAGCAGTTTTGAGATCTCTCCATAGGTGTTCAAGGGGATTTAGATCCAGACTCATTGATGAACTTCAGAACTCTCCAGAAATTTGTCTCCAACCATTTCTTGGTGCTGTTCGAGGTATTTTTTGGGTCATTGTTCTGCTGGAACACCCATGACCTCTGACACAGACCCAGCTTTCTGACACTAGGCCCTACATTACAGCCCAAAAGATTCTGATCATCTCCAGATTTCATGACTCCCTCACACTGTCAAGGCCCCCAGTGCCAGAGGCAGCAGAACATCCCCAAAACATCATTGAACCTCCACCATGTTTGACTGTAGACACTGTGTTCTTTTCTTTGTAGACCTCATTCTGTTTTCTGTAAACAGTAGAATGACTTACTTTTCCAAAAAGCTCTACTTTAGTCTCATCTGTCCACAAAACCTTCTCCCAGAAGGACTGAGGCTTACTCAGGTACATTTTTGAAAACTCCAGTCTGTTTTTTTTTATGTCTCTTAATCAGCAGTGGGGTTCTCCTTGGTCTCCTGCCATAGCACTCCTTCTCACTCAGATGATGACGTATGGTCAGAGCTGACACTTCTGCTCCCTGGGTCTGTAGGACGGTTTCAATTTGTGTGGAAGTTGTCTGAGGATGTTTATCCACCATTCAAACCATCCTATGTTGCATTCTTTTGTCAATTTTTGTCAATTCCAGGGAGATTAATAATCAATAAAGACTATTCTATTTGCCACAGTTCTACAGATGATAAACTTCTTAATTATATTACGCACAGTAGACAAAGGAACCTCAAGATCTCTGGAGATGGTCTTGTATCCTTGAGAAAGTTCATATATTTCAATAATTTTGCGTCTTAAGTCCTCAGACTCTCCTCAGCTCTTCTTTCTCTTCTCCATTCTTGGTGTGACACACAAAGGCTCACAACACAAAGGTTGAGTTAACTTTTATACATTCTAACTGGTGTCAGGTGTGATTTCTATATTACCAGCACCTGTTACTCACCACAGCTGAGTTTAAACAAGCATCTCCTGTTGAAATTAGATGATTGACCCACAATTCTAAAATGGTACCAACAATTTTGTCTGGCCCTTTTTTTTCGTTTGTTTGTTTGTTTTGCACTTTGTGTAAAATTGCGTAAATCTTAGCTTTTTTACTTCAGTTCTTTTGTAATTTTACAATGCACATCAGGGAAAGAAACGCATTCCTATTAAAAAAAATGTCATTGCAGCAACTTCTGTATTTTCTGGAAAAATTCCAGGGGTGCCAATACTTCTGTCCATGACTGTACATCTAGGGTGAATACGAGCGTTCTCTCCAAAATCTTGTAGGAATTGTTGAGTTTTTAGTCTCAGGTGACCAAACACCAGACAGGGTTGCACTCACCATTCATGCTTTTGTCCAAAGACTTTGTGCAAACGAAACAGCTGTATCAGTGCTCAGTGTCTTCTTTTTAGTCAAGTTGGCTCTCTTTGTGGTTCACCAAAAATCATGAGATTGTTGTTCCCGTCAAAGATTGTACCTTTTCTGTTTCACACATGAATGTGAATGAAAATGCACAGCAATAAATAGGTCTTGCCAATGATGCAAATAGCCACAGATAGCTTCCTGTGAAAGGCAAGGTGATTGGCTACTATACTGATCAGTGACACACCTGTTGACAAACAAACAACCCTCTAATAAAGTGTAGAGGGTAATAACACAAGACCAGCGTGCGCTATTGGCTCGTCAAGCAGGGAGTGCTTATTGTCCATCACAAGTTGTCCTGGAATGAGAATTTCTCATAGAAACATTGGATCATTTTTGTCTTGCAGTTAGAACCCTAAACAAACACACCCAGCTTTGACAGACTGATGAGGAGGAAATGCTCTAAGACTGTGAAGCTGCTGTTATTGATGAGAACGGACACGACAGACAAGAGAGCCCAAGAGAGGTAGAATGTCCCAGATGTCCTGATGGCCATCCGAGTGATTCTTTCACTAATTATGTTTTGTTGGTGAAGAAAACTGTTAAACTTAGTGAGTGAAATGTAAAGAATCTAAACTTTCTAAAGTGGAGAGCTTCCCGGTGTTTGACTAAAGTGTTTCTGTTAAGACATTGATGATGTCATACGAATGGAAAAAGGGTGGTAAATGGGCTGCTGGTGCACTGAAGGTTACTCTGGTTGGGTGGAGCAGAATAGATGGGCAGAAGCAGTAGCTGTCTTTACTGGGGTTTGCAGGTCTTACACTGATCATATCTGAGTGGAAGAAGACTGAGAGTTCATTCTGGCTCTTTCTGCTCCTGGCTCTGTTCTCTGTCTTGTTGCGTTGAATGGAGGAAATCTCTCATTAATTACTTTAATTCTGGGGTAAATAATGATCACTTCTCCTCACTCTGATTGGGTGCTTAGTCAAAGTTAAGAAACAAATCAGCCGGTTAATCCACTGAGTGCCTCCTCTCTGTCCGAGACAGCATCAGCAGCAAATCTCAGACTTGGCTCCCGACTGGAAACGCTCAGAGGATTTTCTTGACTTTGCTTTTTTTTAACTCCATTTTTCCTCCTCTCTGTTCACGCCAACTCCTCTCCGTTCATGTCTGGGTTCTTTCATCAGCTCACTTTTTGACCTCTTTCTTCCTCCTGCATGTGTTTCCGGTGGCTTCATTATGATCAGATGTGTTAGTTCAGGCACCAAATTTGTTTCTGTCTCTTTTCTGTTCATGCTGGAGGAGCATGGCAAAGAGAGCCTCTCTCTTTCCTGCACATCCAAACAGGCTCAACCAGTCCCCAAATTTTACATCTGCTGCTATTATCTGTAAATTCAGGCTCAGTTGAAATATTAAAAGTGCATCCACATCGGTAAGAAGTTTAAATGAATAGAAAAATCATCCAAATCAGACAAAAGTTGTGCTTAAGGTGTTAAATCAGTCCTTTCATGTGACTGCTGACTGCAAAGGAAACAGTTGGAGAACTGGACTCTGTGTGTGTGTGTGTGCGTGCGAGCGAGTGTGTGTATGTCCTCTCACCTCCTCACTGTGTGTGTCTGTGGCTGCCCTGGCCTTGTTCCACAGGCCAGCTCAGGCCCAGACCCCGGTGGGCGCAGACCGGCCCAAACCAGAACAGACCACATGAATCCAGGCTGGACAAAAAGACTGTGAATCACAGGAGTCATTCTCTGAATCTCCCTCAGATCATCTCCTGTGGCTCAGTGAGACTGTTAGATGGCCTCATGTGGGCGGTGAGGTGGAGTTTAAATCTGGGAAAACACACTTTCTGTCTGTTCTTACATCAATCTTCGATTCTGTTTCCCCTGGCTGTTTCCTTTGTGTTTCTTGAGGTGATAGTAAGTCAAGTTATTAACAGTTGAGGCTAAGTTGAAGCTTAAAACCTCCATTGTGTGCGTGGGCGAAAAGGTGAGAGGAAAGCCAGGAGAAGACTGTTCACTTAAATCTGTGCAAAGAAGATAATCTGGCTCTGCAAAGGGACTGTTTGAAGAAAAGCTGGAAGTGGAGCACAATCTGAGATACTCTGGAGAAGAGAAGAGCAGAAAGAAATATTTTCATCTTTTTCTCATTTGATCTGCCTCTCTGTGATCGGATTTACCAAATAGAGGTCTCACAGAGTCCAAATCCACTCGTCGACTCTCAGATTCATCACTTTAAATAACGGAAAACAGAGTGATTGTGCAGAGGTTGGAGTGTAATCTGAGGTTTTGATGACAGACATAGGTCTAATGTGCAGTTTGTTTCCAGGAGCGCGACATGAGGGCCTCTCAGACTCCTCACTTTACAAAGTCCTTGTTTTAAAGTCTCAGTGAAGCCTGAACACAGCAAATTAAAACAACCTGTAATGCTCCTGCTTGTGTTGACATTTACGTTCAGGTCTTTCAGGAGCTGTAAAGTGTTAGCCTGCAGAAAAGAGCAGTTTATTCATAAACTGCCTCATCATCTGTGTCACTTGCTGCTTGAGCTTCTCAGCAAGACTCTAGCTCAGAGAAGGAAAGTGAAGGTAATTATCAGGAGTGGATAAAAGCTTAATGAAATGGCTCAGCTGGCATCTCGCGAAGACTTTAAAGGAGCTGATGAATTCTGTCTTTAAGAGGACGGAGAACACTGCAGAAAAGTTGAGACAAGATGTCTGAACAGGAAGGTTTTCACTCATTTGTCTGGTACTCAAGCTGTCACCACTGTCAAACTAAATCTTCCCATTTGGTTTGGAGTTGAATAACCTTTCAAAATGAGAGCTTTCACAGAACTTCCTAGAGATGTCTGAATTTCAGAATCACATCCCTGAACGGTTTCACACACCTCATACTTTCANTGAGGTATTTTTTGGGTCATTGTTCTGCTGGAACACCCATGACCTCTGACACAGACCCAGCTTTCTGACACTAGGCCCTACATTACAGCCCAAAAGATTTTGATCATCTCCAGATTTCATGACTCCTTCACACTGTCAAGGCCCCCAGTGCCAGAGGCAGCAAAACAACCCCAAAACATCACTGAACCTCCACCATGTTTGACTGTACACACTGTGTTCTTTTCTTTGTAGACCTCATTCTGTTTTCTGTAAACAGTAGAATGACTTACTTTTCCAAAAAGCTCTACTTTAGTCTCATCTGTCCACAAAACCTTCTCCCAGAAGGACTGAGGCTTACTCAGGTACATTTTTGAAAACTCCAGTCTGTTTTTTTATGTCTCTTAATCAGCAGTGGGGTTCTCCTTGGTCTCCTGCCATAGCGCCTCTTCTCACTCAGATGATGACGTATGGTCAGAGCTGACTATTCTGCTCCCTGGGTCTGTAGGACGGTTTCAATTTGTGTGGAAGTTGTCTGAGGATGTTTATCCACCATTCAAACCGTCCTATGTTGCATTCTTTTGTCAATTTTTGTCAATTCCAGGGAGATTAATAATCAATAAAGACTATTCTATTTGCCACAGTTCTACAGGTGATAAACTTCTTAATTATATTACGCACAGTAGACAAAGGAACCTCAAGATCTCTGGAGATGGTCTTGTATCCTCGAGAAAGTTCATATATTTCAATAATTTTGCGTCTTAAGTCCTCAGACACTCCTCAGCTCTTCTTTCTCTTCTCCATTCTTGGTGTGACACACAAAGGCTCACACCACAAAGGTTGAGTCAACTTTTATACATTCTAACTGGTGTCAGGTGTGATTTCTATATTACCAGCACCTGTTACTCACCACAGCTGAGTTCAAACAAGAATCTCCTGTTGAAATTAAATGATTGACCCACAATTCTAAAATGGTACCAACAATTTTGTCTGGCCCTTTTTTTTTTTTTGTTTGTTTGTTTTGCGTTTTGTGTAAAATTGCGTAAATCTTAGCTTTTGTACTTCAGTTCTTTTGTAATTTTACAATGCACATCAGGGAAAGAAACGCATTCCTATTAAAAAAAAATGTCATTGCAGCAACTTCTGTATTTTCTGGAAATAATTCCAGGGGTGCCAATACTTCTGTCCATGACTGTACATCTAGGGTGAATACGAGCGTTCTCTCCAAAATCTTGTAGGAATTGTTGAGTTTTTAGTCTCAGGTGACCAAACACCAGACAGGGTTGCACTCACCATTCATGCTTTTGTCCAAAGACTTTGTGCAAACGAAACAGCTGTATCAGTGCTCAGTGTCTTCTTTTTAGTCAAGTTGGCTCTCTTTGTGGTTCACCAAAAATCATGAGATTGTTGTTCCCGTCAAAGATTGTACCTTTTCTGTTTCACACATGAATGTGAATGAAAATGCACAGCAATAAATAGGTCTTGCCAATGATGCAAATAGCCACAGATAGCTTCCTGTGAAGGGCAAGGTGATTGGCTACTATACTGATCAGTGACACAACTGTTGACAAACAAACAACCCTCTAATAAAGTGTAGAGGGTAATAACACAAGACCAGCGTGCGCTATTGGCTTGTCAAGCAGGGAGTGCTTATTGTCCATCACAAGTTGTCCTGGAATGAGAATTTCTCATAGAAACATTGGATCATTTTTGTCTTGCAGTTAGAACCCGAAACAAACACATTCAGCTTTGACAGATTGATGAGGAGGAAATGCTCTAAGACTGTGAAGCTGCTGTTATTGATGAGAACAGACACGACAGACAGACAAACAACGGACTTTACAGGAGAAATTTCACCACTTGAAAGAATTTGATGAAACAACACTTTTGATATGTTTGAACTCTGGATTCCTCTGGTGGAAAGGAGAGGGAATATTAAAGGTATGGGTTACGGACGTGAATTCAGGAGCCCAAGAGAGGTACAATGTCCCAGATGTCCTGATGGCCATCCGAGTGATTCTTTCACTAATTATGTTTTGTTGGTGAAGAAAACTGTCAAACTTAGTGAGTGAAATGTAAAGAATCTAAACTTTCTAAAGTGGAGAGCTTCCTGGTGTTTGACAAAGTGTTTCTGTTAAGACATTGATGATGTCATACGAATGGAAAAAGGGTGGTAAATGGGCTGCTGGTGCACTGAAGGTTACTCTGGTTGGGTGGAGCAGAATAGATGGGCAGAAGCAGTAGCTGTCTTTACTGGGGTTTGCAGGTCTTACACTGATCATATCTGAGTGGAAGAAGACTGAGAGTTCATTCTGGCTCTTTCTGCTCCTGGCTCTGTTCTCTGTCTTGTTGCGTTGAATGGAGGAAATCTCTCATTAATTACTTTAATTCTGGGGTAAATAATGATCACTTCTCCTCACTCTGATTGGGTGCTTAGTCAAAGTTAAGAAACAAATCAGCCGGTTAATCCACTGAGTGCCTCCTCTCTGTCCGAGGCAGCATCAGCAGCAAATCTCAGACTTGGCTCCCGACTGGAAACGCTCAGAGGATTTTCTTGACTTTGCTTTTTTTTAACTCCATTTTTCCTCCTCTCTGTTCACGCCAACTCCTCTCCGTTCATGTCTGGGTTCTTTCATCAGCTCACTTTTTGACCTCTTTCTTCCTCCTGCATGTGTTTCCGGTGGCTTCATTATGATCAGATGTGTTAGTTCAGGCACCAAATTTGTTTCTGTCTCTTTTCTGTTCATGCTGGAGGAGCATGGCAAAGAGAGCCTCTCTCTTTCCTGCACATCCAAACAGGCTCGACCAGTCCCCAAATTTTACATCTGCTGCTATTATCTGTAAATTCAGGCTCAGTTGAAATATTAAAAGTGCATCCCCATCGGCAAGAAGTTTAAATGAATAGAAAAATCATCCAAATCAGACAAAAGTTGTGCTTAAGGTGTTAAATCAGTCCTTTCATGTGACTGCTGACTGCAAAGGAAACAGTTGGAGAACTGGACTCTGTGTGTGTGTGTGTGTGTGTGTGTGTGCGTGTGTGCGTGCGAGCGAGTGTGTGTGTGTCCTCTCACCTCCTCACTGTGTGTGTCTGTTGCTGCCCTGGCCTTGTTCCACAGGCCAGCTCAGGCCCAGACCCCGGTGGGCGCAGACCGGCCCAAACCAGAACAGACCACATGAATCCAGGCTGGACAAAAAGACTGTGAATCACAGGAGTCATTCTCTGAATCTCCCTCAGATCATCTCCTGTGGCTCAGTGAGACTGTTAGATGGCCTCATGTGGGCGGTGAGGTGGAGTTTAAATCTGGGAAAACACACTTTCTGTCTGTTCTTACATCAATCTTCAATTCTGTTTCCCCTGGCTGTTTCCTTTGTGTTTCTTGAGGTGATAGTAAGTCAAGTTATTAACAGTTGAGGCTAAGTTGAAGCTTAAAACCTCCATTGTGTGCGTGGGCGAAAAGGTGAGAGGAAAGCCAGGAGAAGACTGTTCACTTAAATCTGTGCAAAGAAGATAATCTGGCTCTGCAAAGGGACTGTTTGAAGAAAAGCTGGAAGTGGAGCACAATCTGAGATACTTTGGAGAAAAGAAGAGCAGAAAGAAATATTTTCATCTTTTTCTCATTTGATCTTCCTCTCTGTGATCGGATTTACCAAATAGAGGTCTCACAGAGTCCAAATCCACTCGTCGACTCTCAGATTCATCACTTTAAATAACGGAAAACAGAGTGATTGTGCAGAGGTTGGAGTGTAATCTGAGGTTTTGATGACAGACATAGGTCTAATGTGCAGTTTGTTTCCAGGAGCACGACATGAGGGCCTCTCAGAATCCTCACTTTACGAAGTCCTTGTTTTAAAGTCTCAGTGAAGCCTGAACACAGCAAATTAAAACAACCTGTAATGCTCCTGCTTGTGTTGACATTTACGTTCAGGTCTTTCAGGAGCTGTAAAGTGTTAGCCTGCAGAAAAGAGCAGTTTATTCATAAACTGCTTCATCATCTGTGTCACTTGCTGCTTGAGCTTCTCAGCAAGACTCTAGCTCAGAGAAGGAAAGTGAAGGTAATTATCAGGAGTGGATAAAAGCTTAATGAAATGGCTCAGCTGGCATCTCGCGAAGACTTTAAAGGAGCTGATGAATTCTGTCTTTAAGAGGACGGAGAACACTGCAGAAAAGTTGAGACAAGATGTCTGAACAGGAAGGTTTTCACTCATTTGTCTGGTACTCAAGCTGTCACCACTGTCAAACTAAATCTTCCCATTTGGTTTGGAGTTGAATAACCTTTCAAAATGAGAGCTTTCACAGAACTTCCTAGAGATGTCTGAATTTCAGAATCACATCCCTGAACGGTTTCACACACCTCATACTTTCATACCACACATCTGCTGTGCATCCTGCAGAGCATCAGGTAGACAGTCCACGCTTCCCCTGTGTGAAAGAGTAGGACACCTGTTTGAAAAAGAACAGCACCACTGGTGACTAACTTTGTGCCTCTGCAGAGGTGTTTTTCCCTCAAAAATAACACTTGCACCATGGGCAATGCCTTGAAGCATTTCATTGATATAAAGAGTTAAATAGAACAATGCTGACAAGGCAGAACAACATCTGTTGCATATTTGTGACTGGGTTGCTCATACTTGAGGTCAATTGTTCCAGCAGTCTTTTCACCTTAGTAGAAGGGTTGCATGTCTTAATCTACAGGAAAAGGCCATTGAATCAATAATTTCCTTCCAACTCTGCCTTGTCATTCATAGCTTTGGAAAACGCTGCAGCTACACTTTGCTATGATTTTGGTGGAGTTTTGTTAATGGCACTCGCTGCCACTCTGCTGGGGGCCTCTGCTTGATGTTCTGGAAATGATTTGTTGTGCTACATCTAGGGATGGATTGATAAGATGTTATTGATTTTATTACCCTTATCAATTCCGCTGATAGATCCGATTCTTCATCGATTCCACTATGAATTCCTAAAGTAGCTTTACAGGTTTTCTTTGTCAACGTTTTATAGAGTTTATAAGTACATAAATATGAAACTGGTCACTGGATCTGGATGTCTCTGGACCTAAATGGAAAAAAAAAGTAAAAATCTTGTGTCATGTGACATCAGTGTGCTATTTTGTTTAAAGTGATTGGCTGGAGTCGGCCACCTAGTGTCTTAAAGTGGTAGTAGCAATGCTTAACCCTCTGATGCATGAATTATGAAAGTCAGTGTCAGGATTTTTCCCTTGAGTGTCTTTATTTGTCTCAAAGCTTGAAAAAAAAAGTTTTCAATTTTTTTCCTTTTTTTCAAATATTTATTACTGAGCATTCAACATAGGACAGTGTGAACGTAATGTAAAGATGACTTTTTTTTGTTTGTTTTACCGCTTTGATTTTTTTTCTTTTTGGTAATTTCATGAATAATCTTTTTTTTGATGCTTTGCGAAACATTTTAACCCTCATCCACTTTGACACTGAATCATTTATAGTTTATAATCTTTTTAACCCTCAAATGTTTGTCTATAACATTTTTAATATATTCTGAAGAAAAATTGAAAACATTTTTTCAGGCCCTTAGAAGAATGAAAATATCCTGACAGGCTAATATGAATTTCCACCACATGAACCATTGAATTTAGAAGTAAATAACTTTTAAATAGGTGTCCACTGTAGTGACCACTATGCACCACAGGGTTAAAGTTATGTGGAACCTGGAGCTTTTCTAATTCTACCGAAGTCAGCTGTGAGCCTGCTCCTCACTTTCCCTCATCATTCTCTTTAGAAAATAAATACCTGTTAGTAATTAGACATATAGAGTTCTTAGTGTTGCTTAAGAAGTGACTGTGCCAAGCTTCTGTGATAAAAGTTGAAATTGGTTTTTAAAACTGAAGTTTTATTGATGTATGCTGACCACTGGCATCTAAATGTTATTTCCCATGTACGATAGCATCAAGCTAGCACCATGTTTACTATGTCATTTTTGGTATGGACATGTTGAATGTATTGAATCTGGATCTCTTGTAATAGAGTAAAATGTACATCTCTTTGTGTTCACTTTTACAGCTTCTTAAGTAAAAGTTCAAGCAGAAAATCCTGAACCAGAGTTTTCTTGGGAAACTGTCATTGATCTGCTGAGCTAATTTAGATGGGGCAGAATAGTCAATGTAGGGTTTGTCTGAACCCATAAGGGAATCGTTAAGAATAAAGGCTAATGGTGTCGATAGAGTGAACCATTTCTTCAATTCTTAATAGGAACCAGTTCTCCATTATTGAGATTTTTTTTTTTAATCTATTGAGATATATATTTTAATTAATTGAAATAATTCAGCACATTTCCCAGCTCTAGTGACAAATTTGAAGGTTAGAAAACAGGATGAGATTTTTGTATGAAAATAGTGGTCTTACTTGAGAGCAGTACTTATACAGTTTAACTGTGATCACAGGGGACTCAAAAATTGATACCACCTGATGGAGAGTTTTGTTGGAAATGAGTCAGTCTAGGAGTTTACTTCATACCCTGGTCAGGACCCTGCTGAGGTTTTCCAGGCAGGAGGAGGCGAAAAGCTGATTGGATGATGGATTTGATGTGTGACTGGAGGGAGAGAGAAGAGTCCAGGGTTGGGACCCAGGTTGCAAATCTGATGATTGCCAGTTGGAGAAATCATCAACTCAGCCTCTTGGAGGCCTGATGAGCTCTGAGCTGGAGCAGGTTCATTTACATCGAAAGCTTTTTTATGGAGCTGCAGTGAAAAATGATGGTAGAGGAGATTACGCGAATTCCCAGAGGACAGACACATCTTCTTCTTCTTCAGCTGATCTCATCAATGACCGCATCACTTTGGGCCTCAGAGGGGAACCAGGATGGGATGATGGTTGTTTTAAGCTCCATGAGAGAGAAAAAAGAAAAGAAGAGCACACATCCCCCTGAGTATAGATGGTATTCAGAAATATCAGATGATGCACACAGCCATGAAACCTGTGCTTCTCCTTTCTTTCACGTCCTCTCTGTGAGCCTGCTGGCCTCCACCGCACTCATACATCAGAGTGCATCTCCCCCCTGCCTCCCTTCTCTGTGAGGTGTGTGTGTGTGTGTGTGTGTGTGTGTGTGTGTGTGTGTGTGTGTGTGTGTGTGTGTGTGTGTGTTCAGGGGAAGCCTCTCTCTCTCTGCTGCAGAGCCCTCTGTCTGTGTGTCTCTGCAGACTCTCTGTGAGTGTTGCAGGTGCTGGTGTGTCCAAGCTTGTGTTTAATCCCCATGAGAGCGTAAATAAGCTGCATGCTGTGCCTTCTTACGTAACCGCTGTGCCAGGGGGAGCGGGGAGAGATGACGGCATGGGTACTGAGGGGGAGGAAAGAGGAGGGGAGAGGAGGGAGGTTGTAGGAAAAATATTCAGACTGCAGGAGAGGAGGATTTGCAGGTGTAACTCTCCTCTCTTCCTGAACACAGTGGCTGTTTTCTCTCTGAGTGGCTCTTTTTCCTGCTTTCTGTGCTTTTGTTCTTGTCTTGCATCCTCACAGAAAAGCCTTTGGGCATTTGTTGGTGAAATGTCAGACATTTAATTGAATTTATGTCTCTGCTGGATCCCTGGAGTGAGCGTAGGCAGCGTACAGCACTGATTCAACATTCAGACTGTCTCTGTAGAACTGCACTGCTTTAAATTTTGCTCGGACAGAAAATCCTGGCTGTGGACAACAAATTCAATCTGAAACACTGGAGTGTGTGCAGAATGTTTCTGAAAACTGGATGCATGAGTGATTGGTTGAAGGAGGCCTTTACCTTTACACGTTTTCACGAGAGCTTGGTAGCAACATTTGATATGAAAAAGACTCTGGACAAGAGTCCTATGGCTTATTAAAACAGCAGAAATGATCCCCAGAGGAGCAGGAATCGAGCTCAGCTCCATTTTTGAGAACCACTGGTCGAGCAGCTGCTCCTGAGGATGCTGGGAGAGCTGGAGAGGAGGCTCCGACACAGAGGGAGCTGTTAAGCTGGACTGACCTGACAGATTTTTGACTCTTTTATCAGCTTGTGTCTTTTTCTCTCATTTAGAGACACATATTGATGTAATAGCTGACAGCAGAGCTTCAGCCATGCTGAGATCCTCCCATGTCGAGCTTTTCTGCTTTCAAAGATAAGATGGGCAGATAAATACCTGACCAATGCTGAATTCAGCCCTGCTTTAGGTACCTACTGAATTTCACCAATAGAGCTGAGTATCAATTCATGTAAACTCAAATAGTAAAATGTTTCAGTGCCTGAGAGCATCCTTGTGACTGTGAGAATAGGTGACAGTGGTGGGTGGATAGATTGAAAAATATATCGATATATCAATACAATGTTGTTATTGGTGTCAGCCAATACTTGAATGATGATGATGAATGTGACTGTATGTATGCTCCTCTTTGTTTTTTAGCTCTGTGCTATATTTGTTATGTAAACATGGCTTTAAAATATTTAAGACCATCGACCAGTGTAAGCTGGTTACCGCTGCTGCCCTAAATGACCAATATGTTGCTTATTTCCTTGATATTTGTATTTTGTATAAAGTTTAATCTGCCGGTAGGCACAAGCTCTTTAATCAAAATAATAATATTAATGTGAAATTATATTTATTGATGTGGTCCATAAATATTCAAATGAACTGTTTAACAACAAAGCACAAAAAAATTAAAGCACATGATTATTTCTGACTGAAAGAAAGTTTTTTATCTTCATTCATGAACAGAAAGTATTTTTAGTGGTTGAGTGTTATTTGTGGTTTATTTGAAATTCTGCTTTTCTATGTAAAAAATAACATTGTCCGAATTGCTATCTGCGACACTGACCCGATATTTACTCGGTATTGCATCTGTACCAAATTTTACAGTATTACACACCACTAGTAGCTGATTTTCCACTCTGGACATGGAGTAGAAGAGCTGGGTTTTAATTTGTGCATTATAAAGAAAAAACACTGTGTAGTGCATATAAAGTGCATATATTAAGAAATCAGGTTGCTAAAATTGAAATATGTTGAGTTCTCATGACTAAACAAATAAGCATATTGCCACATAAACACACACAACCAGCAACTAAAACTGGTACTGTTGAGTTCTGGTACTGATTCCCAGGTTCCAGGCATTGGTACCTTATCTGTTAGAATGTGACCTGTCCCTACCAAAGTACAAGACTCCCATATTAAAGTTCAGCATTTTGCAGGAATAAAGGAGGTGTATACCTGACACAAATAAAGCTGTGTGCTGCAGAAACAAAAGCACTGAATCTCCTGACTATGCAGTTCGGGAACAAAAAAAACAGTGAAACAATAAAAGACACAAAGCAAGGACAGGAGAGAACATGCAGCTGAAAGAACACAAAAGATGGAGAGGACAGAAAGCCTTTGTGCTTTATTCTATAAAATAAAAGCTGCATCAACTCTGGACCAAAGCAGCGTCAATTCTCCTCAACAAAAGAAACTTTGAGCAAATAATAGCTTAACTTTTCATTTACAACAGTAAACAAAGTCTTTTTTTTCATGACTGACCCTGTACCTCTCCGGAGAAACAAATCCGCCACAGCTGGAAAAAGGAGTTCAGTTCAGCTGTAGTTCACAGTTTAAGCTTTGCAGTGCTAACCTTCATTATAAAACGGTTCTGCACGTTGTCTCTTCTTTCAATGACTTCTCAGGCTGCTGATTGGCTGCTCTGTCGCTCAAAGATCCTGGATGTAGTGAGAGGTCAGGGAAGGATCTGGATCTGTCTTTATGAGAAAAAAAGAATTCAAGTGTTGTTCAGACTTTCTTAAATTGGTCTGGAAACAGAACATAAATTCCTAAAAGCTTTCTTAACTGTTTCTTATAAACCTGAGGATGTGTGTACGTGTGTGTGTGTGTCCTCTTTTGGGTTGGACTGTCAGCCTCATCCTGATGTGAATGATGCTGCGTTCCTGTCGTGTTGTAAAGCCGCTGACATTTACGGAATGAGACGCAGCGTGATTGATGCTTTATGAAGTCAGGAAGGAGTTCAGCCTGCAAATCAGCCTCAACACACACACACACACACACACTCTCTCAAACACTCTGAAACACTCACACTTACACAGAAAGATGCAGATAGATAGCATGCAGCGTGGAGCAGCCTATCTTTTTGATGCCGTTGTAAATTCCCACCTGTTATCCTGACACCGTAGCAGCACAGTGACTCTGTCCCACAAGTGAGTTATATTTTAACTGATTGAGTCCTCCGAGGCTCCGCCCACCTCTGAGGTCACCTGCAGGGTAAAGGTCAGGAGCTGCTGTTTGTCATGAGGTGTGTATTGATGTTAAAGTTCACTGGTGTGTACTCCTGACCTGAGATTTAAGATGTTCACCAACACGTTTAGTTAACCTCTACATTGCTACAATAAAAAACTCTGCATGCAGATGGATTTTTGAGTATAAAAGTTTTGAAATGAACTCAGAGTAAATTTGATATGATGATATAGAGATAAAGTGTTTCGTCTTTGCTGCCTATTTTCTCTTTCTCTCTCGCGGGAAGTAGAAATTCTGGAATCTTCCAGTAAAATCTGCTAAAAATGGACAAATGGGACTCACCCTCTCCTCTCTCCCTCTCTCCCCTCTCTGCCTCTTCCTGTTATTTGAGGGTGTCTAAAGTGCAGGAATCATCAGAACAGCCGAAGTGCAGCTGATTCTATTCAGGGCTCTAATAACTGAATGTGTGTGCAGCTGAGCCTCATTCACACACAATCACTCCACCATGTTCACTCACTTTCTGCCAACACGCCCAGATCCGCCTCTCCAGCCGTCTGCAGCTCAAAAGAAGGATTTTTTCCCTCTGTCTGCTTCCTCCACCTCCTCTCTGCTCACACTTTTCTAAAGTTAATCTCTCCTACTTTGGAATGTTCTGCGCCTGATGTGCGCTGGTGATCGATTAAATCTTTTCTTGCTGCTTGCCCAGCCGGCTGTGAATAGTCTCCTCATCTGAGCACTTCAGTCCTCCTTAACACGTGTGTGTGAAGGAACACACACTTCTTTTTTCACTGATACAGCTGTCTGCATGGAACATTAGAGCTCATGTTTCAGCAGCTGTAAAAGTATAAATGTGTCCCAAAGTGTTATTCTTAGGACTATGTTTTTCCTCGCTGCCACCGCAGAGCGCGCTGAAGCAGCTCAGAACCTGGACATGAAACAACACTCTCTCTCCTGTTGTACATTTAAGTTAAAGCGGGACTTACACAGTTTGACCCCCTTGAAGACAGGTCACTTTGGCAGGCAGGGTGCTTTTCTAGATTAATGCACACTTAAGAGAAGATGGACCGTTAGCCAGTGGTTTGATCAACACTGAGAGAGGTGTTCTCCTTAGCATCTGCAAAGCTCAGAGAACGTTCATAAGTGTGTTTACAGTTGGCAGACTTTTACTCCTGAAACGTTTTGGAAGACTTTTCCCCAGCCTAATGAGTAGATGCTTTGAAATTGTAGACTTTATCATCCAGGAACCTACAATTTTAAACTTTGTGCTCTTCATTCTGTCATCTTAAGACATAAGACATAAGACATTATTGAGATGTAAAACACAACTAAATAGGACAACAGTGTGGTGTACTGTTTGCAAAACATTTTAGAAATGAAACAACACAACCACACTGACAAAAAACAGAAATGCAAAAACCAGAACACAACAAAAGTTAAAAAAGGTCAGCTTTAGCAGTCTGCCAACATTATTATTATTATTATTATTATTATTATTATTATTATTATTATTATAACTCCAGCTTTGATCAATATTGCTTTGCTCACTCTGTGTATCCTTTGTACTGTTGATTCTATAACAATTAGGCAGAGACTTGGGCTTGTTGTCACACTTTTCACACGCTTATTTTTTTTTCTTTGAATCAAAAAGAAGATGTGTTTCAGATGAAAGATAAAAGTCTTTGGCATATTTTTGCATTTATGTGAAAAATGAAAAAAATATTGGTGTATTAATTGCTTTATTTGATATTGAACATTGAAGTCAGGCACAGAAAATGTTGATCATTAAGTTAAAAAAGTCATTGAATATGGCCACTGGACAAAATTTCACTCAAAATATTATGGAAAGGCAATGGACTGAAGTCCTCAACAACTGCTGTTCTGTCTGGCTCTCAGCCTCAAATACTGGTTTTGCTTACTAATAATACTACAAATAACAGATTCAACTGAACAACAACAAAAAAGAGAAAGCATTGGTTTATTAACAAACTGAAAACAGTCATGACTGTGGCCACAGTTCATACAACAACTTTAAGATCCATTCATAAAAACTCAAACAAAACCTAACAATCAAATTTCTGTGCAAGTCAAACTTTTCATCTGAATGGCAGTTCTGACATATAGTGCATACATATGTGCAAAACAGTTCATGAATGTTCACTTCAGCTCACAATGTGCCATTCTCTTCTCAGAGAGGACATAACACTTGACCATACATAAGAAAAAAAATCGTTTCAAATTTTTTGTTGCGCCCTCTGGTGGGGAAGATAATTGCAATGTGACAACTTGGCTGTGTGACAACAGGCCCTGGTCTCCCCTGTTATCTGTAGGGTTCTCAAGATGAATCTATTTTGTGATTTCTGCGATTATAAATAGACCGGGTAGGTTATTTTATTTTGTTTATTGCATTTTTTTTAAGGGTAGGTTATTCATGACAACTTTTAGAAGCCAGGATTACCACAGAAATCTCTTGCGAGAGGAGCGCACAGAGGCACAGGAGGCTTCTGTCTGAGGAGACCAATGAACACAACTGTCTGACTTTCTGTTGGACAATCAAAACTACAGCAAAGCAGCATTTAATCACCTGCTTCAGCGGGATTAGCTGCAACATGTCGTCTCTGTATCAGAGTTTGGGAGAATGTTAACTGTCAATCATCCTCATCAGCTGACACGTGTGCCAGCTAACTCACACTCAGCTATTAGCTCCGTCACGTTAAGGTCCTTTTTTTAACAGGTGGTTGTTAATTTTAAGGTGTTTGGTGTCACTTTGAGGGTCTTACTTGGGGACATGATTTCAGTTGTCAGACTGATTCACTAAGAGCTAAGGCTGTCACTTTTCCCCAAAATGAAATCCGAACGGTTTTTGAACACACATGACAACTACTGGA
This sequence comes from Thalassoma bifasciatum, assembly GCA_008086565.1. Taxonomy (NCBI): domain Eukaryota; kingdom Metazoa; phylum Chordata; class Actinopteri; order Labriformes; family Labridae; genus Thalassoma; species Thalassoma bifasciatum. The sequence continues at coordinate 27,071 of RPOG01001589.1, forward strand.
GATATTCAATCTTAAAAGTGCCTTCAGTTACTAAATTTCTTTATTGTTTTGTATTATACTATTTTATTTAATTAAATGGAGTTTTGAAATGTTTTATTTTAAAGAACAGTGAATGTTTAAAAGTTCAGATCTTTCAAGATTTTTATAAAAAACAAATTTGAAATCTTTCATACTGTAAATTATCATGGATAATTGTGAAATTGCAATAATTCTACTCACAATAATTGTGGTTCAAAATAGCCTTAAAGCTTTATTTATGATAGCTGAAATGAAAAACATAAAACAGTGTTTACTAACCTTCACTACTTTTCTGAGTCCATCCATTAGAAACTGCTGAAGTTGACCTCTTTTAACCTCTGTTGTGTTGTAGTGTTTGCCTTTGTGTTTTTCGTCGATGTGGTTGTGTTTTTTGTTTTGCAAAGCATCTTTAATTCACAAATCATCTGATACCTACTGGCCACTGTAGAGTCGTAGTAAACATCTAGCAGACCCATTTTTCTGTGCACAGGTCAAACTGTTCTTTATGCACAGGAATAAGAGTGTACATCAGAGCCCTGACAAGGTGAGAGGAGACCTCTGTGCTTATGTCTGACTGAAAACACATGCATGTGTGTGGGTGTAAATCAGCAAAAGCTTTCTCTATTGATGTCAGACTTTCTGCTAACACATTGAAATAAAACAGGCGGATGCAGATTTGGAGCTTCTTTTTCTGAAGTGTCACCTGTTTGAAGTATATTTCAGAGCCTCCTTTGGAATCCAAAGTGAAGTGAATAATCTCTCAGTGAGACTTAATTAAGATGATGTGGACTCTCACCATCAGCCGTGTCTTTGTTTGGTGTGTCTTTCTGTCAGCTTTATCTCCTCTCCTGTTTTAAGCTCCCCTCCTGCTTTTACAAACTTTTTCACCTCCATAGATTTTTCTCTCATCCCATTAGGAAGATTTCAGACTTGTGTCTCCTTCTCCCAGTCCTCGTGTCCTCTGTCCTCGCCTCCTTCAGGGCCTCACCTCTCTCTGTGTGAAGCTCTCAGCCTGAAGCTCTCAGCCTGAAGCGTCTCCTGACTTTTCCTGCCCGAGGTCACAGGTGAACTGAGAGAGAACTCACCTGTTTTACTAATGAGCGCTCTGTGACCTGACGCTGCTGCTTGGGCAGACTCTGAGCAGGATGCTGTCCCTGCAGGAGCTCTGCTTTCACACTCAGACAGACTTCTCTTTCAGCTCTTCATGCCGACTTCAGGAAATTTACTGAGTGATAGATTTGAGCGTCTGTAATCTCTGAGCTGAGACGCAGGTTTCCCTGCAGAGACGAGCTCTTCGCAGTCGAACAGAAACATAGAAGAAAGACGATTTTTGTCACACTTTTCATTCTTTGCTGTCACAGCAGCCTGTGAAAAAACGAGACCATTCAGAGAAACAAGAAAAGAGAGGGATGCTTTTACCCAGTGAGATTTAAGAGAAGAAAATCAATCCTGCCTGCTTCTAAATGTGTGTGTGTACAAGTGTGAGTGTGTGTTTTGACTAATTACGCTCAGAAGCAGCCGGCTAAATAAATATGTCTCATGTGGTAGTGATCCGGAGGTACGGAGGAATGTTTCTGCTCACTAAACTGGTGACCCAGTGATCTCTGTGTGTGTAAGAGTGTGTGTGTGAGAGTGTGTGTGTGTGTATTTAGGAGTGTATGTGAAAGAGAGAGAATGTGTGTGTAAAAACATTGCACAACACTTCCCCTGGTATTTATTTTAGTCACAGTTTGATCTATGTTTATACAGTGTTTGTGTCTCCTGTGTGTGTGTGTGTGTGTGTGTGTGTGTGTGTGTGTGTGGGCACCGTGCCGTCCCACCTCACCCTTGTGACGTTAAGCAGCTTTAGCTTGATCACCATCTGTTCCACCAGTCTGTTTGTGCACAGATACATCTACACACTCCTCACCCACACACACACACCCACACACACACACACACACACACACACACACACACACACACACACACAGACACACACACACACACACACACTCACTGGGCCTGTGCTCAGACTGGTAGTGCTGGTGTTTCTCTGAGAGCAGCAGGGTTTGGTGGGGCTGTGAAATTGTTGCTCTCACATTGGAGTGTGATCTGCTGAGGGATGGTAGGTCACAGGGAGGCTGCAGGATGAAGTGTGTAAGAGTGTGTGTGTTAGCGTGTGTATCCTGGCTACTGCTGTATTTCCCAGTTAACCCACAGGACAAACACTAAGGCCTTGTTTACACGACAACATTTCATAGCGCTTCACCTCGAAACACAGAAAAATTCAATGAAAAAAATCGGAATGTACACACGGAAACGCTGAAGGACTGAAAACAGTGTAGTACGCATGCCAGGTCTGAAGATAGGGATATTACTGTATGAGCCATGTACATGACAACAGTACAGAGGCTGAAGAAGAGGTGAGCCAGTCATCTGGAGTTTATATTAAAAGATTAGAAGGCATTCAGTAGATTCAGCAGCAGAAGAATGATACTGTAGGTCACTGTTGTTGTTGTTGTTGTTGTTGTTGTTGTTGTTGGATTTGTGCCTGTCACAGTGGAGGCTTATTGCGCACACACAGAGTTAAACCTGATATCAGCATTTCCAGGGAAAACCCCGGCTTTGTGTTGGCACAGAGACAGTGAGAGACAGTGAAAATAGTATTTTTTAAAGTTTCCACTCTGGAGTGCGTTTTCTTAAGTTTGCGTTTTACAGGAGAGGGGTCAAAGGTCAATAAACTAACAACCTGAGTGAAACTATGACCATATTTGAACATACATGTTTGTGTGTGTGTGTGTGTGTGTTTGTGTGTGTGTGCGTGTGTGTGTGTATTTCTGTGATTCAGCATCCCGATCCCGCATGATCATGGTAACAATGCTGGCCTTGTAACCATGGTAACAGGACAGGGGATGCATCTGTCTTCTTTTGGAGTGCTTTCAGACTTTTGACTCTGGGTAAAATCTGTGTCTGAGTTTTCAAAAAGAACACAGCTTTAAGTTGTGCATTAATGTCTGATTGAGTTTATCGCATTTGCAGCTTAGAAACCAAGGGCTACCAACAAATTGGAAGTCTGCTGCTTGTGGTGACAGAATTTCTCTCAACTAAAAGCAGATTTCCACTCGATTCATGTTTGGTCCGTCTCTGCTCTGCTGGTATTTGGTCCCATGCTCCTTTGTCCCTCAAAACTCATCTGCACAGACAACAGGAGCCATCAGACTGAGGGTTTCTCCCAGCATCTACAGATTCAGTTGCTCCTTGCCCCAAAGATGTTTCTCTCTTCATTCATGTTGTTGTTACTGGCTTGAGGCCTTCACACTTTTATTTGGAGAGGACAGAACAGTGGAAAGAGTCCAGCGCAGAGCAAGCACTACGATTTGCATACTTAGTTTTGACTGGTGGTAGATTTGAAACCAGACAAGAAAGATGCATCAATTATTCTTTTTGCTTATAAAATCTGGGTAGTGACTTCCACATTGCATTTTCAACATGTCCTGGAGTGCTCTTTCTTCCACTCATTTGTTTGCAGAAATCCAGTATAAAGGGATAACAAAAACATTATGATCCAGACCGCAGCTGTTCACACCCACTCATGTGTTCAATATGCCATCATGTTTTCGTTCATCTACACTTTTAAGGGAAACAGCCAGGACAATTCTGCATTGAGGAACGTGAGATCAAAAGTTTCATAAGTATGGTGTGTCCCACTTTTTATTCATTCAGCCTGGACATAAGTCTATACATTATATTAAAGTTAAGGATGTAAGGATCTCATTTATGTAAAACAAGAGTTTAATGCAAAAATGGACTCTCTAACATGTGAAACTGTAAAGATATGCTCTGGCAGACTTGGTGTGGTAGGTCTTGCATGGGCGTGCTTGGGTGTCGAGCCAAAGTAGAACTCTTGTGTTTCTGCTGTGGAGGTTTCTGGGTTGCCAGAGCAGGGACAGAACAGAAGCAGAGCTGTCTCAGCTGTGGTGGTGGAATGGAGATGGACTAAACATGGATCTGGTGGAATTATCTCATAAGTGAAAGGCCTGCACTTGTTTGGTACATGTTTGAGTGTGTAAGATAAAGCTTTGATGGTAGAGTCGTTCACAAACTGCTTCATTCAGTTGCCTTGAGTAAACTGTACTGTGTTTGTGTGTGAAGTTAAAGATAGTTTTCTGCTTGGTTTCTGCTTGACCTGGACAAATGATGTCATTTTGGCAGCCTCACCCCCCCCCACACGGAAAATTGCTGCGTCCTGCAACTCCAAAACTTTGTAGCTGCTGGACGGAGACACCTGGACAACATGGTGAACAAACAGGAGCTCCTTGTGTCTAAAGTGTGAAAACACAGGCATTTATATGAACTATCACAGAGTTCACCCTGGTGACTGTGCAAAATACGATTCCTTGCAGCCAGAAGAGGAATGAGCTGAAAAATAATGGCGTAAATGTTATGAACAAATGCAAACTGTGTCTACTCTAGTTTAGTGCTCTGATAGACAAGTGTTTGTGATACACTGCCACCTGCAGTTTGGGAATGGATGTCAACAGATGCTGTGCAGGGTTAAAAGAAGTCTAAAAGCCACATGCGTTCTCTTGTGCTTACTTGCACATCCAATTCCCGTGTTATGTTCCTCTGTTTGGTTTTCTTGAGTTAATACCACAAATATGTGATTAGAAAAGCACTTCTCTTCATGTAAATTTGTTACACAATCGTTGCTGGAACAAATTCTCTTTGGGGTAAATATTTGCTTAAAAGAACAAACCAGTCACTTTCTCTGCAGTGAAATGACAAAAAGCTTTGAGTGCAGTGATGTCTGATATGAAAGAGTGTGAAGTTGTGTCCTGTGTCCTGAGATCTCCAATGGTTCCCAGCCTGAATGAGAATAGCCACACACAGCAGGCTCATAATCCCATCTATTTCCCTACCTGCTTATTCCTGGAATATATCCCAGCATGCATTGAGAGAGAGAGAAGGAAACACTGTGAACAGGTCAGTGAGGACACGGTGTGATGTGACAGATTAATGAGTCAGCTTTATTCATGCAGCACTTTCAAAAACAACCAAACTGTTATTGGGTTACCTTCTGCACGCTCTCCTCTCTCTCCACCGTGCTTCATCATACACACACACGCACTCACACACATACAAACACACACTGGCCCTTTCACAAACTGCCCACTACACACTCCCCCTTCCCACTACCCCTCTGTCCGCTCGTCCCCGTGGAGGTCTCACCATATGACGTCCGTCTGATCAGCAGGTAGTGTTAGTGGGTGATAAAATCCTCGTCGAATCATGATTGGGGGGGTGGGGCAGGGGGCTATGTTTCATTGCAAAAAGTCCTCTTCCCTCTAAGAATAGAAAATAAATGTAATTTAATACACTTTAATTAATTAAACATTAATCAGCCTAATTTCAGCACTTACGTGATAAAGGCTAATCAAAGTAATGTCGCAGATAAGTTTTCTGTTAAATGGAGGAAGTTTGTCCCAAGTATTAGTATTGTTTTTGATGTATTGGTGAAATTTCAACACAGACTAAAGTTACAACCAAAAAGAAGCTTATTGCTGTTCTGACATTTGAAAATATTGTATTGTATTTGTAGTATAGCAATTATTGTAATTTTAGACAACATGTTTTATGACATTATGTCAGTGCACCATTCACGGGCGCACAGTGGTTTCTCACTCCTGTAAGAGGCCGCTGTGAAACCATGGCAACACACAATTCCTGTTTCCGCCGGACAGAGGGGAAGTTTGTCCCAAAGCTGCTGCTGTAGTTAAACCCTACAACTCAACGAAGGGGACTTCACTCAGCTGTGAGTGTGACTTCTGACGGAGTCCACTCCTTCACTGAGGGAGGGGTAGGGTGTAGGGTTTGGCTTGAGAAAGGGCCTCTGCCTCCTCCTCATGTGTACACAGGTCAGCTGAAGCCCATTATCCTGCAGAGTGTGGTCAGTATTTAAGGTGGATTCCCCTCTGACCCCACCGGCTCATTAACCCAAACTCTCAGATGCAGAGCAAGCACCTTCTGTTTATCCTGTTTGCTGCTGAATGAGATGGTACACTCTCTCTGCGTGGGGGGTTGTTTAATTTGTGAACTCTCAGACCTCAGTGTGAGGAGTTCAGGCTTCTCTGCGGGACACTGAACACTGAGCTGAGAACAAAAGTAACACACACTCATTGTGAGTAAGCTGTGCTGTGGTTTTGCCTCTTGGGTTTGCATTCAACAAACATTTCTTTGATGGTTTTATTTCTGGAGGAGGAGCTGGATGTTGGGTGGGGGTGGGGCAGCAGAAAGACTTTAGATACAGCAGGATTTTCTGTGCTGTCGGAAATATGTGATTGGAAATCATCTGGATGGCAGCATATGTGGCTCCTACACCTGAACAGTTGGTTAAATGTCTTTGTTTCTTGCAGGGGTCCATTCAGCGTGGTGAGAAGATGCATCAACAGAGAGACGGGGCAGCAGTTTGCTGTCAAGATCGTGGATGTGGCTCAGTTCACGTCCAGCCCAGGCCTCAGCACAGAGGGTAAGACACCATAAACCCTGTCTCTCTCTTTCTCTCTGTTATCTGCTGTTTATAATTTAACCAGAGATAATTGGTTTCCTTGCTCCAACAAACACTATAAGATGTTGCAGAGGTCAAATTCTCGTCCTTGTTTCAAAACATTCTTCATGCAGGCGTTGTTTTAAGATGGAGAAGCTGAAGTAAAAAATGACAAAAGATGACGAGAGCATGCTCCACTGACCCACTAACCTCACAGCTTTTATCGGTATGCAGAGAGTTAATGATACGTGGAGCTGTTGGGGTTTTATTTATTCAGAGAAAGTCTGCTGAGTCTGGTCTAGACAAGTCGAGCTGAGATGGTATCGTCTTTCCGTCTGCGGGGGGAGAGGAGAAGCGGGAGGGATGGAGAGAGAACAAGAGAGGGAAGATTGTGTCAAAGATATTTGGATGATAAGAGGAAGGAAGGGAGACAGAAACTATTCAAGGATCTGAAACGTCTGGACAGAGGTTCAGAGAATTACAGGTCTGACTGAGAAGGAGAGAGAGAGAGAGAGAGAGAGAGAGAGAGAGAGAGAGAGAGAAGGAGGTCAGTCTGCAGGTTTAATACGGCCCATACATCCAGCTGCTATTTATAGAAACCAATGAATACACTTCAGCCAGGCTGCTGTGTGAAGGTGTGGATTTCTAGTTTCAGTGTTCACACTGCAGGTAGAGTTTCGAGTTTCACAGAAACACTTGCAGCATTAAGTTAAGGATGCAAACAGAAATGTAACCTGAACAGTTCCTCTGAGACTTAAAAGCATCGTTCACCTGTGACTGTTTTCATCCAGGTAGTAGAGCATGATTTTTTAGAAAAAGAAGCATGCGTAACTTATCTTCCCTTATTCCTACAAAAAACCTCATTGAAAGTCGCAAATTCTAACAAAACACAGAGAGATTCATGAAAACTGAAACATTTATTTTAGGGAGAGACCGATTATCGGTCGTGCTGATTATCAGCACCGATATTTGCATTTTGACAAATATCGGCATTTGCCCTTTTTTTTTTTACATTCGACTACCAATAATTATTAATTTAAAACTGGGTTACTTTGGCTCTTATGCAGCTGTGCCTCTGTCTGCAGTCTCTACTCAGGCCCTGTTTACACGACAAGGTTTAACAGTGTTTCACTCTGAAACGCATGAAAACGCAATGAAAATAATCTGCGTCTACACGGACACACTGAGGGGCTGAAAACATTGTAGTACACATATCAGGCCTGAAGATGGCGATACAACTATAGAAGCCGTATACATGACAACAGTATAGAAGCAGAAGAAGAGGTGAGCCGGTCATCTGGAGTTTATATTAAAAACTTGTTGCTGTTACTGTTACGGCCGCTATAGTAGCCGCTCAGGATAGGTCCTCCCACTAGCTATCAGCAA
>RPOG01001589.1:40000-84287 GCA_008086565.1 Thalassoma bifasciatum
GAGCAGAGTAAAAAAAGGAAAACACAGCTCTCTTTTCTCTCTGCTTAACTTTGTCTGCAAAGCAAAATTTTGACACTAGTGCTTTTACTTGATATTCACAAATGACTATCAGCCCAAAATATTGGTTATTCAGAATCAGAACCAGAATCACTTTTATTGCCAAGGATCTTCTAGAAACATACAAGGAATTTGACTTTGGTTTTAACTGTGCCTTCTTTGTACAAAAACAGGTATGGATAAACATTAAATATGAAATGTATCTATAAAAAACAGATATAAAGTAACTACGAATTAGAAATAAAAGAAATATGGAAACTTTGTACAAAAGAAAGAAAGAAAATAACATACACATTTAAATTAAATAGTGCAATAAAAATGTGCAGCAGAGAGAATGTGCAAGAATGTGTATGAGCATGAGATTGGCCTCCTTGGTGACTAAAAACTAATATTTTGCCTGAAACCAACATATTAGTCTATGTCTGTAGTCTACAGAATATCTGAGTCTTGCTTTTCAGACATGAGTGACCAAAAACATTGAATTTTTTATGATAGTTTTTTGAGAAATACCTGTACATACAAACAGAGTTTCTTTCGTTCTTTTTTTAACATAAATCCTACCTTTCTCCTTTTTGTATTTTTTTTTTCAAAAGTAGGATGAAAAAAAAAAATCCCCTTTCATACAGCAAGGGATATTAAATTTGCCATATGAATCAAAAAATATTTTCTTTGTTCACAGCTATTTAATCCTCGCTGAATTTATCTAATATTGTGCTCCTTTTAATGCAGACTGATTGTTTAACAAAACACAAGACTGGGGTGCTAAAAATAACCACACAATAATCATAATTGCAATATAGGGAAAAATAATTGAAATTAGATTATTTTTGAGGCCTGGATCTGCACTTTCACGAGTCCACAGTCAGGATCCAGTTCCATGGTCCTGGTAGACTGTGTCCGGGCTCAGAAGGAGACTGGGAACACCCCCCCACCCCCCACCCCCAACAGCTGCAGTTTGAGACACACCGTCACTTTCTTCAGCAGCTGTGCTGCTGCTACAAAGAGGAAACCGATCATGAGTGTAAAGAGTGACGCGTCTGAGAGCATCGTGTCAGTCAATCATTATTCCCTCACTGATCTCTCTCTCATTTCTTACAGATACTTTCAGCTCGTAGTCACATTTCTGAACCAGTTTAAAACATCAAATGTCAGCTTTGGAGGGTTAAGCTGTTCAGGCAGCAATACGATACTAAAACACTCCCATCAGGGCCAAAACACTCCATCAGAACTGGTCTCTGCCTGCAGTGATAGTGGTAGTACTTGAAGTTAATGTGATGCAGAGAGGATGTCGGCACCTGCTTTACAAGAACGGCTGCAAATGTAAAATTAAATGAGGTCTGCTCCTCAGGGAGAAGCTTTAATTTAGGTTTTCCACTTTGCATTTATTACCTTATATTGTCTACTGTCAAGATAAGTGGAGAGGGCTGCCAGTAGAGTTTAAATAAGGATTGTACCCGGCCCAGTTTTCAGTCAGCTGGTTTGGTTTTGACTTTGTGACGCATCAAACTTTCAGATCAGGCGACATGGGTTTCCTGTTTTATCACAACTTTTAAAATGTTTCAAGTCATGACAGAGTTTTTTTACATTTAAACATGCAACTGTTGAGGAATCAGGAAAGATATACAAGAGCATTCTTCTTCATCTTCGCATTGGTTATTTCGTACTTACTAATTTTCCATCTCACACACACACACACACACACACACACACAGGCATCAAAGAACCTGCAGCTCTTTCTCTTAAAACCTCTGTGCTCATTTTAGGATTCATTCTTTAATCTCCAGCAACCACTAACAGTGACAGACCGGACCAGCAGCAAACTCACCACATGACATTAAAGACACAGCCCGCCATGCCCTGAAGGTGGCCACTTATCCGGCTTTAGCTGCATTAGCATCATGTTAGCACTAGCCCCTTGCCGCGCGCCTCTCCTCAGAGGATTAGCTTAATGTTAGCGACACGAGGGGCTCTCGGCTTCCATCAGAGCTTAATTAAATGTCAGTGCATCCATAAAGGAACAATACACTAACTCTTCACTAGGGTGTGTGTGAAATTTCATGCTGCACTATCACATCTCTGCACTCAGCTCCATCTTTTATTCCCTGTTCAGCTTCTTTAAAGCTCCTCCAGCAGCTGCAGCTCCTCATGAATCTGGAATATTCAGCTTCTGTACTCGCAGCATGTTTGCTTCAGCACTGCACGGAGGCAGATATCAGAAGTTAATGCACTTAAGTGTTCTCCAAGATGCATTTTCAGCAGATAAGATTAAGAGGTTATGTTTATGATGGGTATTTCTCTGGCAGAGGGTCTCAGAGAGCAGCTGCAGCAGGAGGAAGAGGGGTGAGGAGAGACTGCAGTCTGAATGAATGAGTGGATTAAAGGATGGAGAGGCTGAATGCAGGGAGAAGTAGATGGAGATGCATTGATTATATCTTGATTGAAGCATTGCAGACTGTGTTGGTCCACCAGACTAACCAATCTGCAGCCGCCAAAACCATCTTTGACTGGAGTCACACACTGCAAATCCAGAAGTGGTTCAAATGTAAAACATTTATACAAAAGTGAAAACCAATTCAACAACAGCTAGAAATGCAAATTCAAAAAAGGTGAAACATGGAGATCAACAGCAAAAACAAGAAATAAATAAATAAATAAACAATTGACATGGCAACAGAAGGACATGGTCATTGATGAATAGAACATTTGCAGTGAACTTAAAGCAAGCAATAACATGAACACAAAAAGGATGAAACAATATCAATGATGATAATCAATAACACAATGGCACTGATTGGTCATGATTTGACCAAAATTTCAATGATAAAAGATATCTGTTGGTTTTTAGATAAAAAAGACAAATGAAGACTTAGGGTCACATGGCTTCTCTCACGGTTTTCTCTGACGTGTTGGTCGCTGCAGTACAGCTTTCTCTGTATTTTGTTTTATTGAGGCCTGCAAGAATGATTATTTTAGTAATTGACTACACTGATTATTTTAACGATAAATCTGTGAATCAGTGAAAAAGTTTAACTTTCCCTTTTCTTTTTATCACTTTTATTTAATAACAAAACATGTTTGAAAGGAAACACTGTAACAAGAGGTTTTGGCTAAAATGTCCATGAGTTCCTGGGGAAATAAATAGTGATTAGTATTTTTAGTTAGCTAAAGTGTAAACTATTTTCAACAATATGGGCAAAAATAATAGAAAATGTACTGGTGTGATATCAGACTGAGAGCTCACAGGGTCAAAAGGGCAAATCAATAAAACTATGTCCCCGATATTTTCACTTTCAGATCAATCAGGACACCCCCCCCCCCCAGCACAATCTGTAGCAGATGTGAGACAAGATGAGTTTCAAGAGACCTACCATGCATTTCACAGCAGGTCAAAGGAGTGGATGTGGGCTTTTGCAGTGACTCCCCTCACTGTTGAGCCCAACCTGTTTAGATTTCAGGCGCTCTACTCTCTCAGTTGTACTGCTATACCATGCCAGATTGTTTTTCTAATTAACAAGCTGTTTACTATTACTGAGCATCAAATACACCAAATGGAAATTTTCAGACCAACAGTTTTCTCTGTCTCTGCCATCATCCATGTGTTTATTTGTTTTTTCCTCACCTACCGGCCCTGCTTCTCTTCCACCTTGCTCATCTGTTCACATGAGACAAACCCCCCAGCCCAGAGAGTTATGCTATCTATACTCCAGCTAAGTAGGTTGCAGTAATTCACCCTCATCTAGTTGCCAACCACCAAATAATCAAACTTAAAAGAAGAAGACAAATAAAGTGAAGACAGGGTGGTAGAATAATCATTAAATTATGAAAAATGTCATCGACACTTGAATTAATCAATTCTGATCTATGTTATCAATCCATTGTTACAGCCCTAGTTTTATTAGTCAGACACACTCCCTCTGATATCTTTAGTTGATGCAGAGAAACTGAAATCTCACCAAACATCAGATTTAAAAGCTGTCCTAGCCACCATCTCACAAAAATTTCTCTGTGTTTTTCTCATAAAGCTGGCAGACGCCACCTTTGCTGTTCTCTCTGTGAGTCAGCGAGCAGAGAGAACAGCAAAGGCTGAAGGTCTTGGTAGTTTTCACTTCCTCCGCTCTGCTCCAGACTAAACTGCACTTTTACCTTCCAAGATCTACCATTTCATACCATCAAAGGTCGTTGATGGTGTTAATAACTTTTGTTCCAGTATGAAATTGTGTGTAATCATGGAACTGGGTGTCACCATTCCATCCCAAACAGAAGATAGTGGATTTAAGGCTCTTGAAGTCTGGGGTGTGCTGCAGGATTTTAAAAGAGTACATAGCAAGTTGAAGCAGACCTTTCTTAAACTTTGCCCCATCTGACTTTTGTGTACCTGCTCCAACAGGTCACCTTCCTCATTAGACACAGAGACAGGATGTAGCTGTGTCTCTACTCTAGTTTTTATCATCTCTCCCACTGTTCGCACCCCTAGAAACCTTAAGTTTCCCTGCTGCTGGTCTCATGAGACGAGGTGTTTTGCGTGCTGTTTCAGCTCGCTGTCTGTCATCTCTCCCCTGCGTCTTCCTGCAAAACAACCAGCCTGCATTGTTTCTTTCAGCTTCACTAACCTCCTACATTAACCCTCCTCTTCTTCAGGAAACCAATTAAAGAGCGGGATGTTTCTTTGCAGGCAGCTGTGAGAGGAAATAACATAATGGGAGGAACACAAACAAACACTTGAACTAAAGAGAGTACAGACGTGGTTTTAATTTGCATACAAGACGGTCAGATGAGTCACCATCAGGGTTTTTATGCAGCACTATACGGTTTTACATTTTATCTCTGAAAACAGTTACAGTGAGAGGCGAGCCGCAGGAACACAGGAGGTAGGCAGGGTACGGGTGTAGAGGTGGAAGCTTCAGGGTTCATACGCGTGTGAGGAGAGAGAGCTGGAACATATCGCCAGGAGAACATCTGCAAACGAGGATGATGTTTTTAAGCTTTACTAGCAGTTAGAATTCAAACCATCCGAATGTTAGACCTCACAAAAAACAGGGTTGACCTTTTTGTTGTGTGAATATCTCAAAAACAGGGATATTTAAAAGACTTTGCATAAGGAACTACAACCCTAATTCCAATGATGTTGGGAAGATGTGTAAAATGTAAATACAATTTTAAAAATTCCGTTGATTCACAAATCTTGTTTAATCTATATTCAACCGTAAACACTACAACGACAATATATTTATTGTTTAAAATAATAAACTTTACTGTTTTTCTGTAAATGTTTGCTCATTTTGAGTTTGATGCCTGCAACACATTCCTAAAAAGCTTGGAAAGGGAAACAAAAGACAGTGAAAGTTGCTGATGCTGAAAAAACAGCTGTTTGGATCATTCCACAGGTGAACAGGTTGATTTAAACAGGTGAGTGTCATGATTGGGTATAAAAGGAGCATCATCCCCAAAAGGCTCAGTCCTTCACAAGCAAAGATGGAGCCAGGTTCACCACTTTGTCAACAACTGCGTGAGCAAATAGTCCAACAGTTTAAGAACAATGTTTCTCAACTTTGTCCAACTGCAGGAATTGATGGATTTCATCATCTACAGTCCATAATATCATCAAAAGATTCAGAGAATCTGGAGAAATCTCTGCANAAAGTTGCTGATGCTGAAAAAACAGCTGTTTGGATCATTCCACAGGTGAACAGGTTGATTTAAACAGGTGAGTGTCATGATTGGGTATAAAAGGAGCATCATCCCCAAAAGGCTCAGTCCTTCACAAGCAAAGATGGGGCCAGGTTCACCACTTTGTCAACAACTGCGTGAGCAAATAGTCCAACAGTTTAAGAACAATGTTTCTCAACTTTGTCCAACTGCAGGAATTGATGGATTTCATCATCTACAGTCCATAATATCATCAAAAGATTCAGAGAATCTGGAGAAATCTCTGCATGTAAGCAGCAAGGCCCAAAACCAACATTGAATGGCCGTGACCTTTGACCCCTCAGGCAGCACTGCATTAAAAACCCACATCATTGTGTAAAGGATATTAGCACGTGGGCTCAGGAACATTCTGCACCTGTTACAACAACGTGGCTTTGTAGTAAAAGAGTGCAGCTACCAGACTGACCTGCCTGCAGTCCAGACCTGTCTCCCATTGAAAACGTGAGGAACATTATGAAGAACAAAATACAACAGAGACTCTGGGACTGTTGGTCAACTGAAGTTGTTCATCAACAAGAATGTGAAAGAATTCTAGCTCAAGGAAAGGTGATGAAGCACAGTGGGAAACATGAACCTGTCCCAGTTTTCTTACACAAGTTGCAGACACCAAATTCAAAATTAGAGAGTATTTGCCAAAAACACAAAAGTCTATCAGTTTGAACAATAAACTGTTGCTAAAAAGGTGAAATGGATGCTTCAAACAGGAACATCAGAAAACATATTTTGGTGTAATTAAATAAAAAAGCTTAGAGTTAACCTTCAAAGGTTAACATTTTTGAATTGATTTACAAATTATGTCTCTAAAAGAAATAATTTTTATCAATAGTCTTGTTTGTCATGGCTTTAGGACCTGTTTTTATTTTGCAGCCCTCTTGCAGCACTTTGTACCCATGATTCAAAGCAGGCACACATGCTGCACATTTCTCCTCGCTGAAAGAGCAGACAGATGTGGTCATATGTTGTGTGCGTGACTAAAATCAACCTGCATGCTGTCTCTGTTTCTGTGTCTGTGTTTTCAGACCTGAAGAGGGAGGCCAGTATCTGCCACATGCTGAAACACCCACACATCGTGGAGCTGCTGGAGACCTACAGCTCAGATGGGATGCTCTATATGGTGTTTGAATTGTAAGTCAACGCACATGGAAACAATTCAGCTCACACACACACAGACAGACTCCTCATCTCACACCTGCACACCTGAGGGGGTGAGAGAGTGATGGTACCTGTGGTGTGGGGGTAGAGAGGGGGTGTTGGAAGAGAAAAGGAAGGATGAGTCAAGAGCGAGTCCTGCGGTGGTTTTATATTATCAGCTCTGATATAAGAGGGCTTGTTAGCTGGGGAGGGAGGGGTGAGAGGAAAGGGAAGGAAGGGGGGGGGCAGAACTCTGTATATGAAGGGATGGAGATTAGATTAAGATTTCACACTCGTTGCTACCTCCAGCTTTCTTCAAAGCTGCCGTCTTCCTCCCAGCGTGCTCAGTATCTCCATCTCTCCTCCTTTCCC
Organism: Thalassoma bifasciatum; assembly: GCA_008086565.1. NCBI lineage: Eukaryota > Metazoa > Chordata > Actinopteri > Labriformes > Labridae > Thalassoma > Thalassoma bifasciatum. The sequence continues at coordinate 47,267 of RPOG01001589.1, forward strand.
AGAACTAATTCCTTTATCGGTTAATTCTGTTATCCCTGAGCAGGCGAGAGCTCACGCCGGCCGTTATCACACAGCGCTGTGCAGGGAGAGGGAACTTTTCAAGGAAAAGCAAAAGGGAGTCCGTTTAAAGGGATTTCCACGGTGGAGGAGCCCGTATGNTGCTGATGCTGAAAAAACAGCTGTTTGGATCATTCCACAGGTGAACAGGTTGATTTAAACAGGTGAGTGTCATGATTGGGTATAAAAGGAGCATCATCCCCAAAAGGCTCAGTCCTTCACAAGCAAAGATGGAGCCAGGTTCACCACTTTGTCAACAACTGCGTGAGCAAATAGTCCAACAGTTTAAGAACAATGTTTCTCAACTTTGTCCAACTGCAGGAATTGATGGATTTCATCATCTACAGTCCATAATATCATCAAAAGATTCAGAGAATCTGGAGAAATCTCTGCATGTAAGCAGCAAGGCCCAAAACCAACATTGAATGGCCGTGACCTTTGACCCCTCAAGCAGCGCTGCATTAAAAACCCACATCATTGTGTAAAGGATATTAGCACATGGGCTCAGGAACATTCTGCACCTGTTACAACAACGTGGCTTTGTAGTAAAAGAGTGCAGCTACCAGACTGACCTGCCTGCAGTCCAGACCTGTCTCCCATTGAAAACATGAGGAACATTATGAAGAACAAAATACAACAGAGACTCTGGGACTGTTGGTCAACTGAAGTTGTTCATCAACAAGAATGTGAAAGAATTCTAGCTCAAGGAAAGGTGATGAAGCACAGTGGGAAACATGAACCTGTCCCAGTTTTCTTACACAAGTTGCAGACACCAAATTCAAAATTAGAGAGTATTTGCAAAAAACACAAAAGTCTATCAGTTTGAACAATAAACTGATGCTAAAGAGATGAAATGGATGCTTCAAACAGGAACATCAGAAAACAAATTTTGGTGTAAATAAATAAAAAAGCTTAGAGTTAACCTTCAAAGGTTAACATTTTTGAATTGATTTACAAATTCTGTCTCTAAAAGAAATAATTTTTATCAATAGTCTTGTTTGTCATGGCTTTAGGACCTGTTTTTATTTTGCAGCCCTCTTGCAGCACTTTGTACCCATGATTCAAAGCAGGCACACATGCTGCACATTTCTCCTCGCTGAAAGAGCAGACAGATGTGGTCATATGTTGTGTGCGTGACTAAAATCAACCTGCATGCTGTCTCTGTCTCTGTGTCTGTGTCTGTGTTTTCAGACCTGAAGAGGGAGGCCAGTATCTGCCACATGCTGAAACACCCACACATCGTGGAGCTGCTGGAGACCTACAGCTCAGATGGGATGCTCTACATGGTGTTTGAATTGTAAGTCAACGCACATGGAAACAATTCAGCTCACACACACACAGACAGACTCCTCATCTCACACCTGCACACCTGAGGGGGTGAGAGAGTGATGGTACCTGTGGTGTGGGGGTAGAGAGGGGGTGTTGGAAGAGAAAAGGAAGGATGAGTCAAGAGCGAGTCCTGGGGTGGTTTTATATTATCAGCTCTGATATAAGAGGGCTTGTTAGCTGGGGAGGGAGGGGTGAGAGGAAAGGGAAGGATGGCCCCCCCCCGTCTTGAGACATATACTTCCCTACCTCTAATCTAATTCTAAAGTGTGAGCAACGATGGAGGTCGAAAGAAGTTTCGACGGCAGAAGGAGGGTCGCACGAGTCATAGAGGTAGAGAGGAGGAAAGGGTCTTGATTAAGGAAATAGCCAATTAAGACAATAGGGACTCGTCCGCTCTCGAGTGCGGCCGGCATATCACACAGCGCTGTGCAGGGAGAGGGAACTTTTCAAGGAAAAGCAAAAGGGAGTCCGTTTAAAGGGATTTCCACGGTGGAGGAGCCCGTATGTGCTGAAGTTTCTGTTTCATGAATTCACTAAAGCATTTAAAGATGTGAGGAAGGTTTGGGCAAAAGAGTAAACCAGCTGAATTTTCTAAATTTATTCATCTGTATTTTTATAAGAACATAATGCAAATGAAGCAATCAGGACCAAAGAAACTGGAGGTTTTATTTTCCATGTTGAAGCAAGCTACAAACTCCTGGCTGCAGTTCCTTAAAGGTCCACGTGAAGCTGCTTTCAAGAGTGAGTCAGCCCCCACAGACCCATCCATCCATTTTCTTAACCATCAATCCTGCTCAGGGTGGCAGGTAGCTAGAGCCTATCCCAGCTGTCATTGGGCGAGAGGCAGGGCACACCCTGGACTGGTCACCAGTCAATCGCAGGGCTGACATATAGACGGACAACCATTCACACACACACACTCACACCTATGGCAATTTAGAATAATCAATTAACCTAGTGTGGGCATGTTTTTGGTCCCCTATAGACCCTCATGTTAAAAACCTGACAGTAGAAAGTTACAGCCTGGTACTAAAACATATTGGTCCTTATTCATCAATCTTGTGTGGGAATTGGTGCAGATTGGGATGTAGAAACAAGCCTACAGCAACATTCATGTGTGATTTATGAAATGTGTGTACCAGAGCCAATCATGGCGTACATCCGTTCAGGTATTGATAAATCTAGCGACTGAAAACAATTTTGATTTGAATGACACGCCCTTAATTATTCAAGGCCCTAACCACATTATTTACGACATGGTGGTACGCATGATGAGAAAAAGGAGAGCGAAGTGAAGCTGTGTTGTTTGGGAGCAGGAAAAGTGGCGTCAACAGAGTCAGAAAAATAACGTCCACTAGGAAATCACTGCAGCCATCAGCTGAATGGATGTGATAAACAGCAGGGTTTAGACCGTTCATTTACACAGCCCTCATGTATACTTGAATGAATACTTCTGTGGTATCTTACGATGAAGAGCCCCAATGTAATTGATTATTCATGTTCAGGTTCCAAAACATGGAAAGATTGCTGTTAAAGTGTTTTTCAGCTCTTAAAGAAGCTGCAGTCAGACTCCAGCCTGAATGTGTCACAGACTGAGGAGTGAGTGGAGCACTCACTGGGTCTGCCTCAGTTTCAGGCTAAGGTAACATGAACAGATGAACCTGCACAGTTTCTGATGTAGATATTTCTGTATAATATATGAAAATGTGCATCTGTTGCTCTGCTTCTGCGATCAGGAAGAAATATTTAATGTATTCACCAGGTGATCAGCTCACCTCTAATTCAGCCTCTAAACCGTTGTAGTGTGTCTGGCTCTTGCAGAAACATTGCGAACTACAGGCCTGACATGAATAATACAGCCTTTTTAGTCCCTCAGCGTTTCCATGTGAGCACAGGTTTTTTATGAGTCTTTGGGTGAAACATGAAATGTCGTCATGCAAACAAGGCCTCAGTCAATCAAACTGGATGCTCAGCTGTAGGAGGAGGCTCCATTCCACTCTGATCCATTGTGGGCGGCTGTGGCTCAGTGGTAGAGTTGTCGTCTCTCGATTGAAGGTTGGCGGGTTCGATTCCAGCTTCTACAGTCACATGCTGAAGTGTCCTTGAGCAAGACACTGAACCCTAAATTGCTCTCACTGATGTTCAGTGGAGTGTGGATAGGTACGAATGTGTTAGCCTCAACTGGTGGCAGTCTGATTAGCAGTCTCTGCCATCAGTGTGTGAATGTGGCGTGGATGGGTGAAAGAGACTAGCAGTGTAAAGTGCTTTGAGTGGTCAGAAAGACTAGAAAATTTACCTTTACCATTCTGCTGCCTAAACTTCTCATGCAAGAAAATGTCAAACATACAGTTTTTTTTCTCACTTTTTTAACTTTGTGAAAGAGAGTTTTACTTTACCATATGGAATAAAAGTTTCCAAAGTTTCGAAGTACCAACATAAATTTCCCTTTGGAGACTGTTATACCATCCAGCCCTACAGGGGGCCTGCAGGAAGATTCCTTTTCCAAGCAATCATGGTGGAAAAACGCTCTCGACTTTATGTGCATCTCAGATTTTCCTCCAAGCTCATCATGTGAGAGAATAGAAGGAGAGAAATATGGCTGAGTCAGACATCACAGGCTGGTTTAATTGGTGCAGAAGCTTAGTGACAATAAAGAGCAGGACTCAGTAATTGGGTGGAGAACAAGAGCAGCGCAATTATAGGAGAGAGAAGCTGCTGCAGCTGAAAGAGGTGCTCACTGTGAACTGTTTCAGAGGATTGAGTCCAGCTGTGATAGTAAACAGGATGTGAGGGTCGGCCCACTGATTAGTGCTGGGAATCTGTCTTTGTCTTAACTGTAAATTACTGAAGAGTAATCTAATAAAAGCTCCAAACTTCAGTATTAAATCATCAGAACACTCAGTTAGTAATGGGAAGCTGTGTGACTGTCTGTAAATCTGCTCGCTGCTCTAAAAGAAGAATGTTTGCCCACGCTTTGGAACTGGGGAGTAGCTCTGACTCAAGTTCATTTAAGGATTATGAATTTATTGACTGATTCATCCGAATCCAGTGCAGAGTTATTGCTGTGCTCAAACCTAAAACAAATATGTGACTCACAAGATTCACTATTCATTAGATTAGCACAAATAGAAATGTATATTTGGCATTGGCAATACATAAAACGAGCCGCTCATATTGGCATTTTGACACATTAGCATGGGCCTTTTTATTTTTTATCAATAATCAGATAATGAGACATCAATTGAAATCTGTGGTTGGAGCTCTCATGCAGCTGTGCCTCTCTGTGGACAGTCACTGGTCTGTCTCCAGCACTGTCCCGCCCACAGCACCTTCTCACTAGTTACAAACAGAGCCACAGCACAGGTAACAGCAGTGAAAGCTGTGTAAGCACAATGCTCAGACAACCCGCAGAGCAGAGCGAAGAAATAGCCTTGCCCAGTTCTCCATGAGTCACCACTACTGATGAAGTACAATTGTGCCTGAAAGTTTACACCCCCCAGTATTATTTCTGTTTTTTGGCCTTTTCTCAGAAAATGTGAATGATAACACAAAAACCTTTTTATCACTCATGGTTAATGGTTGGGTGAAGATATTTATTGAAAAAAAAAATTGGTTCACTCTTTTTAAATCATAATGACAACAGAAACTTCAAAAATGACCCTGTTCAGAAGTTTACACAACTCTGGTGGTTTTGTCCTGATAAATGCACAAAATATGACACAGATGTGTTTGAATGTCTACTAAAGGTAACCATCCTCACCTGTGATCTCTTAGCTTATAATCAGTGTGTGTGTACAAAAACTGAACAGGGTCATTTTTGAAGTTTCTGTTGTCATTATGATTTAAAAAGAGTAAACACAGATATTTGTTAATAAATGTCTTCACCAACCACTAACCATGAGTGACAGAAAGGTTTTTGTGTTATCATTAATATTTTCTGAGAAAAGGCCAAAAAATCAAGTGTAAACTTTTAGGCACAACTTTTACTGTGAGCCCAGTACCGTTATAGAGACACAAGTGGCAGTCCCTCCAGACATGACTTTAAATCTCTTGAAACAAGGTTGCTGATAATATTGATGTCAATATGTCAATACCAATACCTGATTGGGACGCTGATAAAAAGCATTAAGACTTAACCCATTTTAGCGCTGATAATCTTATTTATATATAGATCAGGATTAGGCGTATATCTAGCACTTAAACAAAGTCAAGTGTTGGACTTTGTATTCTTCAAACTTTTGACCCAATTATTATTCATTTTTACTACAAATGAATATTAGCTCCAAATACCAGTTTTTGGCCTCCGTGACTGATATAAATTAATATTGGTATGGCCCCTGAAAAACATGTTGGTCTGTCTCTAATAAAGACCGACAATTAGTTTGCAGTTATAAGCACAATTACCAAAACCAGAAACTAAATTTGTTAGACTTTGATTTTTTTCTAATGTATTACTATCACATGCTTTAAAATGATACAGCTGTGATGTGTGATTTGAGGGAGAAAGTTCCAAAAGCTATGGGGGGCTATGGTAGCTCAATCACACTCACAGACAGTGAAGAGTGTTGCTAATGAAACCAAAGCTATGAAACAGAACAGTAAGATGTATTTTAGACAGTTTCACAGCACTTACACTTTGAATAGCATGGAGCAGCATGTAAGCCCCCTCACCCCAGTTTCCCCTCCTCTGGACCCATCTCCTTATCACCACCTGGGATTCTTTTCTCAGAATCATAAACATACGACCTGACCTTTATAACTCAGACGACAGACTACATCACAACACAAGACTCCTCTGAGGGAGACTTCAGGAGGTTTGTTGTGGAAAAAAAAGTTAAAAAAAAAGAAACCATGATCTGTCTTACCATAATATGCGGTGCCATTTTGACCCACTTAATAGGCTGCATATCATCATCGCTGTATCACCTAAAAGTCACTACAGAGGCGCCTCTGTAAGTCTTATTTCTGGGGTAATATGTTGAGTCAGAGAAACCACAGTGAAAATAAATATGAGGCCGGCCACATTTACACAGCGTGTAACAACCTGAGCCAGTCAGAAATGAAAACAAGAGCCTGCTCTGAGGTCATGTGCTGCTATTTCTGCTAAACCCCCAAAAAATGAAGCTTTTCTAAACTTTTTCTACCTCTTAGTTGAGTTGAGCAGCAGTTTCTGAAATAATAGAGCTGACCTTTACATAAGCTCTTTTCATATGTCAAACAGAAACCTTTTTCATTGCTTTTATCTGCAGAATATAAAAATGAGTCTGTCTGCATTTTCTTTGAATTCAACAATAAACAAACTCCACCTGCAGACTTCTTTTAGACTGGTTTAGTCACTCTGTTCCTGGAATAATGTCCTCAGTTTGTTCTTAGAGAAACTATCTGACCTGATGGAGAGGTTACTCAGACTTCCGTCAGTTTTTTTAGGTAAGGTGATACAGATGTTTGTACCCAGAAGTCAGAGAGTGGAGATCATTACAGCATCTCCTGAGCTCACCTGTGTGTCCGTATTCACCCACACAACCAATCACATGGAGACACGACTACGCTTTAATGAGCCTGACCTTTCTGAGCCAGACTCCTGCCCTGACCTTTACATCACATTCATCCTCTCCCTCTCCCTCTCTTCCTCTGTCTGTCTCTCTGTCTCTCTGTATCTCTGTCTCTCTCCCTCAGTATGGATGGGGCTGACCTGTGTTTTGAGATCGTGAAGCGAGCAGATGCTGGTTTCGTCTACAGTGAAGCTGTGGCCAGGTGAGATTGTCCACATAAACATATTAAATCATACCCTGTGCTACTTTCCTCTTCCATTCAGCAGCAATCATTCAAATCCATCGGACATTGTTTTTTCAACATAATGAAAAGATTGTATATCTCTTCCTTAGTCACTACATGAGACAGATCCTGGAAGCTCTACGATACTGCCACGACAACAACATCATCCACAGAGACGTCAAGGTACGTCTGACTCCCTGACCTTTGCCTTTAATGAACAAACTTTTGTTTGTGTGGTCTGTTGGTGGACATGAAAAAACTCAGGTGGTTGGATAAACTGTCTGTCCACTAAAACCAAACAAATCTCCACTAAATGAAGTGTTTTATGATGAGGGGGTGACACCAAGCCCTCTCCTCAGACTGAACTCCAGCCCCTGAGTGCACACTCATCATTTTTACTCATTGTTTTTGTCTTTATACGTAATTGCATGGTGTGGAAAGGTCAGCGTGTTTCCTACGTCTTGGTGATTGTTGGTCAGTATTTGCGCAGCAGGTTACTATTGTGTCTTCCAGCTTTTAGCGTGCTCCCTGAACACAGCTACGTTTTTGTGTCTTGTTTTGAGTGAGAAGTGTCTTTTTTTTTTTTACTTTATATGGGCCATATTTACCAGACCAGTCCAGAAAAATGCCCTGTTTCAAGATATTTAAAGACAAAAATGACATCTGAATTGCTTGTAACAAGTCAAAAAAAAAAATCTGTCTATGGAGTCAGAAAAATGTGTCTTATTTTAAGACATTACTGATAATAATTTCAAGAAACTTGTCAAGCAAAATTTTCTTCCCCCACTGGCATTTTTTTACTCATTACAAGCAATTTGGACATCATTTTTGTGTTTTAATATCTTTAAATGAGGCATGTTTCTGGACTTGCCAGTTGAATGGGGCTCATATCAAGAATAATAAGACAATTTTTACAAAAAATAAGACACAAATTCTTGCTTTGATTTCAATTTCTTGCACTGAACCAGCTGATAGCCTAGTTGCAGGAAAATGAGACATTTACATTCAGAGCGTCGTCTTTTACTCCTCAGTTGCACCATTTCCATTCTACAGCCTCCTGGTTTGAGACTCTTTATGTGATATCCAAGGATCCCAACTGCTCCGTTTCCTTTTATTTGTGTTTGACTGCTTTTTGACGAGCTTAATAAAGCAGATTATAGAGCCTCATTTAGCTCCCAGCTCTTGGATTACCATCTCTCCCTCCTCTCATTGTCTTCAGGTATTAGTCATCTCGGTGTGTCCTCTGTGTTCACGACTGAATCACAGGCTCAGACTCTGGGTCTTAATATGAGAGAGGGAAGAGCTCAGACGGGCAGGAGATGATTGAAGCAGACACAATTTGAATTTTAGTGCATTTTCTCGATATGAAAGGCAGGATATGCAGAAATTTTTGATAGGTTTCGCTTCTCTGTTTACAAACAGCATCCAAACTCCTCTCCTCCTCTGTGGCTCGGCGTAAGCAGTTGCACATGCTCACTGCCCCCGACTGTAGCCAGTAGCATGGATAACAGTTATAGCTTGGTAAATGCACCATAGATCATAAAAAACAGCCCAACTGCAGCATCACTTGGGAGAAACCCAAGAGCCGTACACCTGACTTCCTGCAGGTAAATGAGATTCTCTGCAAATAAAGTATCATTCTTTCCCTGTGTTATGGCCGCTATTGTAGCCGCTTTGGGACAGCATCTCCCACTCATCAACACACAAAGTCAAATGTACACTGGGCGCACTGTGATTGGCTGGTCACCACCCATAAAACTCCTGCTGTCCGCCCAGAAGCGTCCTGAGCTCAACCAAAACATTAACAAAGCAGGCAAGGAGGTCTGTGAGGGAGTGAGGCACATACAGATACTGACACACAAGTACAGAGGCCCAGAGCTGAAAACTGAGCAGGATTATTCCTGCAAAATCAAACTTTTTAATTTTAATGAAAATTCTGCATACTCTACCTTTAAGGTGATTTGTGTTTTTATATCTGCTGCTGCACAGTCTCTGTTTCTGCTGTTTGTTTCTCATAACTGTGCAGGAAGGTGTGATACTCCTAACCTGCTGCTTTTTGTTTAATTAAATCCCAAATGTAGCAGAGGCTCTTTGACACATAACGAGGACAGTAAATCCTCTGTTTGTTTTCAGAAACTCAGATTCCTCCACATCCAAACTAAAAGAAGGAAGTTAACTTTCAATTACACCCAGAACAATTCTCATGGGGAGTGAAAGTGTGTGTGTGCATGTGTGAGTGTGTCAGCCTCTAATTGCTGCAGGAGTGTGGAATTGTTTGTTTGGCTGGCTTTGAATGGGCGCGTCAGAGCGCAGCCTCAGATTCTGAAGGTGAACTCTCCTTTCAGAGCTGCTTGTGTTTGAGCTCCAACGTTGCGTTTTGAAGCGGAAGGTTTGATCTGAAAAACACACAGTCTGACTGACGGCGTGTCGAGCAACCACACGAATCCGTAAACACAGAAACACTAGTGATGTAGATGTGAGTGACAGAGTGCAGACATACATCTTACCTTACAACAGGTGTGCATCTCCTCTGTGCAGGTGAAGTGAGGACAGACAGCTGTACCTCTGTGAATCTCAGAGAATAGTTTCCAGGAATAAAACAAAAAGTCTGCTGGAAAGTTAGCACAAACATTGACGTTCAAGTCTTCTGGTGACTTTTCTGTTTATCCTGATAGAGGGGATTATTATTCTTACACCAGAGACTCCAATTTGCATTCAAATACAGAAAGTGTTGTGTTCAAAGAATTGTAGCTTTGCGCTTTCAGAGTTAACACCTTTGAAAAATGTGTTTTCTCCTGAAATTAGTTCAAGCATTATGGCCTGATAGTCTGTAGATCATTTCAGGATGCTCACTTCTTCATATTCTCCTCATCTATTGGATGATATCTTCCTGTCATCGTGACTAAAACTGATGAGGTTCCCCTCTCAGTTTGATAACTTCTTAAAAACTTCTCTGTTTGCCTCCGAGCTCCTGAGAGAGCCGTGAGCTGATGATCCTTCATGTCTGAGAGCGTTCAGCCCCGACTCACAAACTGTAATCAGTCATTGTGTTCTCAGCAGCAGTGAACAACCACTGGAACTAATGCGTCTCTGAGGAGAGTCCTGCCTTTGTCACAGAGACAGATGAATGCACACAGACGCTCACTCATGCACTCACTTATACCTTGCAGTTAGAGTAACACTCTGAATGTGGCTGAACTCATTCAGAGAGTACGAGGCAGAAACGCTCACCCAAGGTTTTTATGTGTTGAGGAAAAGACAACAAGAGAACGGATTTGCTGTACTTTATTTTCTCTTCCATTCAGCAAAGACAGAAACAAATGTGCAATATTTATTTAAATTCTTTACTTTTGTAAATGGAAGCATTAGTAAAAATATAAGACAAAGAAGAGGGTATTATTCATATCCTAGGCAGTCCACAGTTTAACATTTTTCAACTATTTACATCTGGGAGAGGCAACATGCACAACTAAGAATAAGCAATAAGCATTTAAGAGAGGGAAGAGTAACAGAGAATAAAATACACTTAAAATAAATAGATTTAAATTTAAACAAGTAAATAAAATAAGATAAAATTAAAATTAAAAAGAGGGAAGTCATAAGACAAGACAGAGTCAACGAGTCCCTGAGAAGTCTACAAAACCCGTCTGTAGGGCTTTTACATGATAAGCCCATTTGGTCCAGAGATCAATGAATTTATCTTTCTGCAACCTCAAACAAAAAGTAATTCTCTCCATAACATAGATTTCATTCACTATACCAATCCATCCCTTTACTGTGGGAGGTTCAGGAAGCATCCAGCCCCTCATTATGGCTTTTTTTACAAGCGCAGCACAAAATGCCAAATAAATATTTGTCACTAAATTTATATTGAGAATCAAAACTGCCTAGAAAAAGAGTGGAAAATTGTGAGGGTAAGTCAATTTTAAGTATATTTTTTAATGTTTTATGGAATTCTATCCAGAAGGGTCTTAATGCTGGGCATTCCCAAAAAATATGCCTGTGATTTGCTTCCTGATGTCCGCACTGTCTCCTATACTTTGTATCCCCTCCTGCAAAACAAGCTTTCTGCTTTGGTGTAGTAAAAAAACGCATCAAACACTTCCATAAAAATTCACACCACATCAGACAATTAGTACATTTCCATTATAGTTTACATACATTTAACCAGACTTCATCTGATATCAGTATTTGACCGTCTTTCTGCCATTTTTCTTTAATATATTGTGTTGTTTGTGGTTTCTTTATCATGAATTCCTTGTAAATTTTAGAAATAATACCCTTAATTGACTTTCCTTGGTATGCCTATATGAATAACTTCAAAATTGGATCATCAAGGTCTGTTTTACTTCCTATATAATGTTCAAAATAGCTACGAATCTGAAGGTATCAGTAAAATTTTTGAGAATTTTTGAGACCATGTTTCCTTTTCAGGTATTCAAAGTCTCTCGTTTGTCCCTTTTCTGTTATAGAGTAATATGTTGTTATGCCTTTCATGATTCATAGCTTGAATCCACAGTCCATTTTATTTGGTTTGAATCCCGGATCATGTGCACACCAATGGAGGATTTGTATTTTGTCTGTCAATTTATATTCTTCTTTAATTTTATTCCAGATCCTCAACTGATCTTTGATCAATGGATTTTGTAAACTGTCTACAACTGTGTCTGGATTTTTATAAGCTGACACTGCATGAATTGGAGGGTTTTTCATAATGGAGAGTTCGATGTCTTTCCATCTAGCAAGAAATGCTGGGTTACAGATATTGATCAGAGGTTTGACCTGGGCAGCATAAAAGTAATCTTTAAAATGTGGGAGCCCCATCCCCCCACTTTCCTTCTGAAGTTGTTAAGTTTTATATTTGACCCTTGGTTTTTCCCCTTGCCAAATAAATCCGGAAATTAATCTATTTAACTCAGTAAAATGTTTTTCAGGGACCTGCTGAGCTAGAGCTTGAAATAAAAAAAAGATAGCACGGCAGAATATTCATTTTTATAGACTCAATTCTGTGACTGAGACTTAGAAATGAGATTGAGTTCCATCTGCCAATGTCTTTTTTGATTTTTGACAGCAGGGGTTCATAATTTAACTCAACTAGTGAGTGGATTGCTCTTTTCAAGTAGACACCCAAATATTTCAAAGATTTCTGATCCTATTTAAGGTTGAATTTCTCTCTCAGGTGGTTTTGGGGTGAATAATTTCAAGGCATAATTTGAGTTTTTGTATGTTAATTTTATATCCTGCATGTCTACTGAACATCTCTATAACATTCATCAGTTTCTGAAATGAATTTGAGGGGTGGCTTAGATAAACTAAAATATCGTCTGCATATAGCGCCACCTTGTGGTCTTCTCCATTTATACAGATTCACGTTATATCATCCGTCTGTCTTATTAGCTGTGCAAGAGGCTCAATGTAAAGAGAAAAAAGTAATGGTGAAAGGGGGCACCCTTGTCGTGTTCCACGTTCCAAAATAAAGAGTCTGAGAGATGACCATTGATCTTAATGCTGGCTGATGGCTTACCATAGAGAGTACCAATGATCATAATACATTTTTCACGAAAACCAAATTTTTTAAATGTGCTATAAAGAAAGGGCCAACTCACTGAAACAAAAGCTTTCTCAGAATCAAGACTGATGAAGAGAGCTTCAATATTCTTTTGTTGAATACAGTGTAATATGTGTAGTGATCATCTAATGTTGTCATGAGTTTGTCTTTTTGAGATGGATCCAGTCTGATTATGTATGAGCTCAGGTAAAATCCTCTCTAGTTTTCTTGCAATGATGGCAGTGTATAGTTTGTAATCATTCAAAACAGAAATTGGCCTGTATGAACTACACTCTAGGCGATCTTTCCCTTCTTTTGGAATAATGGAAATCGTAACTTCATTCCATGATGGTGGTAATATATTCTCCTTTAAGGTTGTGTTAAAGGATCTAAGTAAACATGGCATAATTTCGTGTCTGAATGCCTTGTACAACTCGGATGGCAAACCATCTGGGCCAGCAGATTTGTTTGCTTTTAATTTGGAAATGGCATTATTTAGTTCTGGCTCAGTTATTGTATCTGTTAATATTTCATTTTGTTCCTCAGACAGAACAGGTAATTTCAAAGTATTCAAGAGTCTGTCTATTTCTTGCTTATTTTCCAGCTGTGGTTGTGTATACAGAAGTTTGTAATACTTTTCGAAGGATTTTTGTATTTCTTTTGGCTTATGTTGTTTTAGTTTTAATAGTTTTAGAGACAGGATCCCTTATTTTGTAAATGGTATTTTCAGCTTGTTGTTTTTGCAGCCGTCTTGCCAGGACTTAAGTTGATTTTGAACCAGATTCATAGTATTTTTGTTTTGTGAATATAATGTTCTTTTCAATTTCTTGTAAGTTTAACCTATTTATTTCATTTCTGACTTTCATTAATTTTGGAATCAAATCAGGTCTTTGATCTTTTTTATGCTTTATTTCAACATCTTGTAATTGTTTATTATCTCAGTCTTAGTTGTTTTCTTTTTTTTTCATGGGCACTAAAGGATATGATTTTCCCCCTGATAACTGCTTTCAGTGTGTCCCATACTATAGCTGAATTCACATCTCCTTTGTCATTTTCCTCTAGAAACATCTTAATTTCCTGATTGATTTTGATTTTTAAATTCCTGGTTATTTAAGAAACTTGTGTTTAATCTCCATAGAATCCTCCCTGGGTTATCACTCCTATGTACAGTGCAAGAGATAGGAGCATGATTTGATACATCAATACGACCTATATCACAGCTCTGTGTTCTATGCCGGTCTCTCTTTAATACAAAAAAATAGTCTATCCTTGAGTACGTATCGTGGGGATTTGAATAAAAGGTGTAATCGCGAGTCAATAGGTAAAAGTCTCTCCATAGATCTAAAATACCAAGCTCAGTGATCAGGCAGTTTATTTTTATGTGCAGAGGTGTAATACTTCACATTTTAGATGAGTCTAACCTTGGGTTAAGACGTATATTCCAGTCACCATCACATACGACAAAACCTTTAGCTCCTACCATCAAATCAAACATCTTTTGATAAAAAGTAAAATCACTACCTGGTGGGGCATAGATGTTACATATAGTCACCACCATGTCATCTATTTTACCTGTAACTGTTACAAACCTTCCTTCTTTGTCTATGACCTGAGCAATTTGTTCAAAACACATTTTCTGTGATATCAATATCACCACTCCTCGTCTCCGTCCTGATTTATAAGATGAGTGATATATTTGTGAAAATCCCATTCTTTTAAGCTTTTCATGCTCTGACGAAGTAGGATGTGTCTCTTGCAAAAGTACCACTTGTGCTTTTTCCTTTTTCATTTTTAACAATATTTGGTTTCTCTTAACTGGGTTCAAAATCCCTTTCACATTAAAAGAAATCACTTTAATAACATTTTTACTCCTAGTCTTTTTAAATTATTACCAGTTATATATTTGTTATTGGTTGTAATGTTCAGGTCAAAAACTGCTAATCTCTCTCCCAGAGAACAAACATAAAACGCTGACATAAATGAACACGTCTGAAACAGAACTGTAACATGTGACTCCGATGTAGAGGCTCGCTTCAAGAGAGCCCTGTGGGCCCTTGGATGGTTGAGGCTCCCGGAACTCCACAAATGTGCAATATTTAAAAGGAAATTCACATTTGAAAACAAAAATTTCATTCATTCACAGCAGTCAGGGTGGAAATTGTGACATAAGTAGCCTTTTTAACATTTCCCAAGATTGTTTTTTCTTCATTTTACCTCTATGATCAGTTTTCTGCTCCTGTTCAGCCGTCAGGATGGAGTAAAGAGTTACTCAAACTACTTTCTGTTTCTTATTTATATCATTCATAATTAATATTCAAAATCTTTTTGTTTAGTACATTTGCATCTCATGGCTGTTGGGCGAAGGGTTGTATATCAGTGATCTCTGCAAGCTGCACACACTGCTTCACCTGAGTCTGCAAAAGTCATGTCATTTTTTAATCTGCCATGTAAGAACACGGCAGAGACATGAGACACCAGAGACATGTAAGAATGTAAACGAGGTCTCAAAATGAATCAAATCTGCAAATTTCAGTATTGCAAGTAGGGCTGGACGATTAATTGATAAAAATCAATTTATAAAAGTCTTGATGATGTTTTTCATAATCAAACTATTACGGTAAATTAGATTATTTGGTTGTTGGCAATTAACTGAAGGTGCATTACCTCCACGTACTTGACTGGAATATAAATTACATAACTTGCTGGGCTGCCGAGCTGTATATGTCACGTGAACAGATGAGCATGGTGGAAGAGAAACAGAGCCAGCAGGTGAGGAAAAAGAAAAAAATAGGGGTGTCCCAATCCAATGTTGGTAACAGATATAAGTTTGATACCAACAAAAAAAATGAATATCTGTTTATATCAGCCTGCATCTAAAATCTCTTAGCTCTCTGATACAAGCAGCTGGATCCAGCAGCAGAGCCCACATCATCACAACAACAGCATGTGCTAAGGTGCTAGCAGCAAGGAGAACTAATGATGCTGACCAGCAGTGGCAGTTGTTTTTGTTCAAGTCAGAAAAAGACGTTGCAGCTGAGTGCAAAAATAATCATGCACAAGAACTGGGGAAGTTTAATACGTTTACACTGTGAAATGGAGCTGAGTGTCAGTAACCTTGCAGAGCAGATAGAGCTGCCTGTTTCATCTCCTGGAATCCCTTCTTTAAAAGAGGAACAGAGAACGTTACTTAAAGCCTTTCTGACAGGAAACAATGTTTTTGCTCCTCCCCCCGGGAGAAGTGGAGCCAATTTGGACGAGCGGCTCTTCCCTAGATGGACCAGTGAAATATGTGTATCTGTAGTGGATTTATAAAACTGTCTATCTGACATATCAGGTTAGAGTGTTGCACCATTCCTGCTGATATGGGATCAAACTATCATTGGTATCGGCCAATGGTCAAGACTTCAAAATTGGTTTTGTCTCGAAAGTGAAAATGTTGTATTGGGACAGGCAAGAAACACATGGTAGAAAAAACTGTAGGAACAGAGAGGTTCATTAAACTAACTATAGCTGCTTAGCTGCTGCAGGCTGTGGGAGGATGGGAGTGTCCTGAATGACCTGAAAGTAAAAAGGTTGAGGACACGTCTTTATTTAATTGCCCTCTTGGTCCACTTTGGTCTGAGTCTGATATCGGTGTATTTTCTAGTATTTTGCCCATACTGTTGAAAACTCTTTGGAATTTAGTTATTTAAAGTTATTTGTAATTCTGTATTTTTCAAGAACTCAGGGACATTTGAGCCAAAACCTGTTGTCACAGTGTTTTTCTTAAAGATGTTCTAATGTGATATAAAGAAATTAAAAAGAAAAGAGAATCCCGACTGCAAGTCATCTTTATTTATGATGTTTAATAATAAAATCATGATTTAATGATTTATTGGATGAAATCAGCCAAACAAAACTCTGCAGATTCAATTGTTTGTTTGATTGTTTTTGTTTTTTTTTTTAAAAAGGTACAAAAAAAAAGAAAGAAAAGAGAGGAAAACAAGGCAGCAATTTCTTCTTAAATTCTGCTGCAAACGGCAAACATTCACATGTTGTGTGGACGCGAAAATATGGAAATTTATGATTGTTTTAATCCCATTGCAATAATAAATCACACAGAATAAGAGAAATGTGAACAGTTTTCGTCAGATACCTTCAGATGAATCAGAGACAATGTGAGGACAGAAGAACAATATCTTTTTTGGCATATTTAGTTAATTTCGACTCTAGAGGAAGATAGCTCAAAACTAGAGCAAAGTGGAGCCAATAAACATCCATAATGTTTATTGAAGGCTTGATAAGATATAAATTTAACTCAGAATGAGGTTGAATATTATGTTATTAAGCAAAGGTTTTTTTTCAGGTAGTTTTGCATATTTAATGAATTTACTATTTAAATTGATTTTTTTTTTGCACGTCTTGAGATCTCTACAGCGCAATGAGCAGTTTTGTTGCAGTATTAAGCAAAATAGATGTGCAGCCATAAAAAGCAGAACCTGAACAGGGTCAGTGTTGTTGTTTTTTTCTTCTTCTTTTTGTCTCCGGCTTCCTCTGACACCAAACCTTTTCCTCATGATGACGATGACACTTTTACTCCACTAGCTGCTGTTACTTCTGTCATCATCTCCTCTTTTCTCTCTCCTCTGGCTGGTGTTTGTGTGTTTTCTGTGTTTGTGAGGAGAAACAGGGACACACTGCAGGGTGTTTGATCCTCTCAGCTGTCTGCTTCAGTCTGAGAAACCCGGGCCCCTCAGGAGCCGCTCACACCTGCAGGGGCCACACTTCACAGAACATCGTCTTCTGCCCAAACTCCCAAAACAGTCCCACACACCTTCTGCACACGCTGCCACTCACTCTGTTTCCTTCATCTATAATTCACACAAAATTACTGAACAAGCTTTGTGACATACATATCAAATATTTAAAGGCTGCTGCTGCACACAACGGCTGCTCTACAAACCTTTCCATGTATACTTGAAAATGACAAAATGGCATTATGTTTTCCCCACAGATCATATCACTTAAAGATATTTTGATATGAAGCGAGAAAGAGCAAGAGAGAGGAGAGAGTTTGTCTGCAAAGTTGCTGATAAAAATAGAGGGAAAGCATTTCCAGGAGGATGCATCCAAAGCATCAAGATGTTGAAGCATCAGGATCTTAAAAATCTGCTGACTACAAAACACTGGTTTGATTCAAATCCACATTTCCTGTTATGACATGTCCACTCACTGGCTGTCCAGCGCCTTGACTGACACCACCTGTTCCCAACAAACGCATTTGTCTTCCTGCAGGGTTGGTTTTGTTGCATCCGAAAAGTTGATGTATTTGACGTTTGAAGGTTTCATCCAACATGTAGAACATCAGGGGGTCGGTTGCTCCTCTCAGTGCAGTCAGAAGCAACAGGGAGCTCTTTACCTGGAGGAGACAGAAATGTTCACGTTATCAGCAATGGTTTCAAACTTCAGTTTCAGGAGCAAACAAACAGAGTTTCCTGTGTGCAGACTGTAAAAATTAAAATTAAGATTGTTCTAACTTAAGATTTAAAGGCAACTGTCTGCACTGGATTTTTGAGGCCAACTAAAAATCTCACATCTGAACCAACAAGTTAACTTTTGATGAGATTACTAATTATTCAAATCTAATGTAACTTTATGTTTTGAGTTCTACAACCCCAATTTCAATGAGGTTGTAACATGTTGTAAAACAAGTAAAAACAGAGTACAATAACCCACAAATCCTCTTCAACCTGTATTCAACTGAATACATCACAAAGACAAGATATTTAATGTTCAAACTGATAAACTTTATTGTTTTTGTGCAAATATTGGCTCATTTTGAATGGTTGTCTGCAACATGTTCCTAATAAGTTGGGACAGGTTCATGTTTACCACTTAGTTACATCACCTTTTCTTCTAACAACATTCAATAAGCATTTGTGAAGTGTTGAAGCTTTGGAGCTGAAATTCTTTCACATTCTTGTTGATGGACGACTTCAGTTGATCAACAGTCTGAGGTCTCCATAGTTGTATTTTGTTCTTCATAATGTTCCACACATCTTCAATGGGAGACAGGTCTGGACTGCAGGTAGGTCAGTCTAGCACCTGCACTCTTTTACTACACTCGGTGCGACAACATTGTCCTCGTCTTACACAGAACCAAAGTAACAGAACGACTTTATTAGTCCCTGCAGGGACTTTTTCTGTTTCACAGAACCTACCGTCGTCTACAACGAGGTTTTGGACAAACATGGAAAGTCGTAATTACGACGGAAGTGTCTATGACCCTGTCAATGGGTACTACCCATGGGCACTAACACCCCCCATACCATCACAGATGCTGCTTTTGAACTTTGCGCTGAGAACAATCTGGATTGTCTTTTTCCTCTGTGGCCTGGAGGACACCACGTCCATGATTTCCAAAAAGAGTTTAAATGTGGACTCATCAGACCACAGCAGACTTTTCCACTTTGCCTCAGTCAATCTCAGATGAGCTCAGGCCCAGAAAAGCTGGCGTTTGTGTGTGTTGTTGATATCTGACTTTGTCTTTGCATGGTAGAGTTTGAACTGTTACTTGTAGATGTAGTGATGAACTGTGTTAACTGACAGTGGTTTTCTGAAGTGCTCCTGAGCCCACGTGCTGATATCCTTTACACAATGATGTGGGTTTTTAATGCAGCGCCGCCTGAGGGGTCAGAGGTCACGGCCATTCGATGTTGGTTTTGGGCCTTGCTGCTTACGTGCAGAGATTTCTCCAGATTCTCTGAATCTTTTGATGATATTATGGACTGTAGATGATGAAATCCATCAATTCCTTGCAATTGAACATTGAGGAACACTGTTCTTAAACTGCTGAAGTATTTTTTTCACGCAGTTGTTGACAAAGTGGTGAACCTGGCTCCATCTTTGCTTGTGAAGGACTGAGCCTTTTGGGGATGATGCTCCTTTTATACCCAATCATGACACTCACCTGTGTCAATGAACCTGTTCACCTGTGGAATGATCCAAACAGCTGTTTTTCCAGCATCAGCAACTTTCACTGTCTTTTGTTGCCCGTCCCAGCTTTTTAGGAATGAGTTTCAGGCATCAAGTTCAAAATCTGAGAAAATTTGCACAAGAACAATAAAGTTGATCAGTTTGAACATTAAATATCTTGTCTTTGTGGTGTTTTCAGTCAAGTTAAGAAGATCTTACAAGTCATTGTATTCTGTTTTTATTTTAATTTTACACAACGTCCCAACATGTTTGGAATTCGGGTTGTACGTACTAAGAATCCTTAAATCAAAAGCACAAGCTGGATTCAACCCTCTGACCTTCTGATTAGTGGACCATGACTGAGTCACTGAGCTACATCTTCCAACCAAATTGAGAACTATTAACTAATGAAGTCACTATCAGTTAAGCAATTATAAAACAGAGTTGTAATACAACAGTCAAACAAAAATACTCTCCTTAATGGGGATAAAATCCATACAGAACAGGAGAGAATTGAAATATAGAAGAAGACCCCTGTTGATTGGAGTGAGAGACCCTGCTCTTTGCTGAAGCACGAAATGAGACCAACTTTACACAACAACCCTACTAAAAGAAGTTGAGATAGCTACCGTAAACACCGGACTATGAGCCAATCGTTTTTTCCCACGCTTTCAACCCTGTGGTTTAAACAATAATGCGGATGATTTATGGATTTTTACCAGTTAACAAGCTTCATGCTTCAGCTGCAGAGCAACCAAATTACAAAACAGGTAACAGTGGACAAATGAAACTACTCAAATTTAATCAATCCAGACAACTTTGTCCTCGAAACAAAGGCTTTAACAGAAATTTTGATAGATGTAAGATGGAAGGAGACTCACTGTGTACCCCTTTGTCATTGGTAAAGAGGCTTTAAATAGTCTCATTTATGGATACTTTACGCCACTCAGGGGTTCTTAGGCAAACGTCATCATGATACTATCAAATAAAACATACCACAGGGAAAAATTTAGACATCTCTATACCCTCAAAGGTCAGAGCCTAAAACTGGAAATTTGGAGTCTTTCTTTCTCCCTGCGCGCAACAGGTTGGCACTGACGCGCTGTCTCAGAGCACACGATCACATCAGTGATAAAATGTAAAGTATTTTGTTAAAACCAGTGTTGGTTTTTCTGTGGGGTATTGCTCTTAAAAGTAGATTATATGACATGTAAGCAGAGTCAGAGCTTTTGTCCAGTAGTTGTTCTGTACAGACAGAAATCAAGAGATCCAGACAAGGAGAGAGGATGAAAAGCTTTGTCACAGACTGAGGTAAAGAAAGATTTCATCTTCTTTGAAAAAGCTAACAGAGTGTGCACATTATGGTCATGTCAGCAGCAAAATGTACCTTCTCTCTTTGAAGACTTCAGACTTCAAGTAAGATGGCAGTGTTAACGTTGTTGTTGCTTTACAAACTCCATTGACACATCAGCTGATGGTTATACATTTGGGGTAGGACTCAATAAGAACTGATCAGTGGGTTTTGTGTTTTTTTCTTCTTTTTTTGTCCTGCAGAGCTGTCTCTTTTTGCACCTCTCAGTTGCATGCCAATGACACCTTGGGAGCGTCACATTTTCACTGAATCAAACCAGGGTTACAATGGCTTAACACAATGAAGAGGGAAAAATGACCTCAGACAAAATGTGGGGGAAACATCCTGCTCATCTCCCCCTAAACTGCTCCTATCTGTGTTCAGGCCACACCTTATAGAAAGGGGTGGCCTGACTATAGACAAATTGTTTTTTCTTTTGAAATTTTGTAGGTGCGGCTTCTATTGAGGTGTGCCTAATAGTCCAGAATTTATGGTACCTTGAATTAATTTTGCTACACAATAAAACATTTTGTTGACTGAACCAAAAAACATTTTCAGGCCAACAATTTTAAGTTTTAATTTTTAACAGTGTGCTTGTGTGTGTGAAGTGTTAAACCTGTGCAACAATTAGGAAATACAAAAAATACTTCTTAATGCATAGATAATAGATTGGTACTGTCTGGCATGTACAAAAAGCCTCATTGACTCGTTCACCTCTACGATGGTGGACAGCGAGTGGCAGGAGTCGTGCTCAGGTAAAATTGTCCGGTCATCTTGATAATGCACCAGAGAGATGAGGATGGGTTTGAAGATGTGATATGGAAGTAGACACACAGACAGAACAACCTGAGAGGAGAGAAGTAGAAGAGTTAGAACAGAGAGAAAAGAGAAATATGAAATTTACTGATTCAATCATCTAAAACATGGGAGTAATTAATGACTAGAGCTATAAACTTACATCACAGTTATTATTCAGGTAAGTAGATTTTTTCCTCACCTGGATGACCACAATCTTTCGGAGCACCCGTCCCAGCAGGATCTGGGATGTGGGGACTTGAGTGCTGCGTCGGGAGTGTCTGATGTGTCTCAGCACGGTCATGTTGCACAGCAGCACCAGCAGGTAAAAGATATAGAACAGGATCATCAGAGCAAAGGTGAAGGAAGCAGAAAGCCTTCCTCCCAGCTCCACTGGCAGACTGTAACACACCCCAGCTCCTGCCTGTGCTTCCTTCACAGAGTAGTAAACCGTCACCGGCAGGATGCCTCCAACCACCAAAACCCACAGAGCCACACACACTCGTCTGGCTATGGTGGTCCTTGTCAGGCAGGTGAAGAATCGAGGAGGCAGCAGGGTGGTCAAGGTGCTCGGACGGGGGGCGTGGGTGTGCTGGATAAGGGTGGCGAAGCGGCTTAACGCCACTAAAGTGAGGATGGTGAGGCTGATGTAGATGTTGATGTGGAGCTGTGGGGTGATGACGCCCAGGATGACCCGACACAGACCGCCATCCAGAGGCCAGAGGACACCCCAGGCATAGTATGCCACCAGGAAGGGCATGGTGAGGGAAGACATGGAGTTGGAGGCGCTCAGGTGAAACAGAAAAATATGAATGGAGGAGGAAGAGTGGATGCGGCGACAGAACACCCAGAGAGAGAGAGCATTTCCTGGGAGAGTGGTGAAGAAGAGGAGTGTGTAGATGGAGGGGATGAAGAAAAGCGTGGCAACGGTGGGGCAGAGGGTGGAGGAGGAAGTGTTGTCAGGGGGAGAAGAGTTTGATGTGAGCTCCATTTGATGTGAAGGAGAGACACAAATGGGCTGAAACAGAAAAACAAAAGTCAACACAGGAGTTCAAAGATGTGTTCAGGCAGATCTGCTGCTCCTCTCTATTCTGATGATGCTGTTCTTCCTGTGTTTCCCTTTTTCATCTTTGAATGACTGTTCCACACACTGAAAAAAACATACTGAAAACTGTTGAGTGATTCTGTTCTTTACACTACTCTCCAATCTGCACCTTTCATCCTCATGCAAACTAAAGCAGCCAATCAAAACCATTTCTGAGGTGATTCAGACATTGAAGGAGGAACTAAGAGCTGTGAAATCTAATGACATTTCTGTGTTCCTAAAGGAAGCGGAGCTGCCACCAGAGCTTGATATACTTCCATAAACTTGGGGGGGGGGGGCACAGATTCTTGTAAATTGGTAAGTACATTGCCACGACACCTATCTCCTGCATGTGAAACTTCCTTATCTGGCGACGCCGGGCTCCCTGAGAGCTGTCAATCAAATACCAGTGGCTCGGCCCCCAAAGGGTCAAAATTCTTACCTCACGCGCGCAGAGAGCACTCCACAAGCTGGTGGAAGCTGCTTCGTGCACGCGCGTAGTGTGTGCACTGCGAGCGCATAAACAACCCTCTAGCAGCAAAGCTGCTGCTCCACGAGCGAGAGCAGATCCTCTTGAGCTCGTGGGATTCCATTTACAGTTCTCTACCCTCACCAACCCCCCTCCCATGTTTCCCCTCTCTCCACTGCTCCTCTCACCACCTCCCCACTTTGAAAATTCTCACTCATTACCCAAACTGACCTGTTGAAAATCATATCATCCATGAAATCTTCCACTTGCATCCTTGACCCTGTTCCTTCCTCCATTCTGAAAATCTGCCTCCCCACCATTTCCCCATTCATTACAGCCATTGTGAACTCTTCTATCACTTCCTCCACCGTCCCTCCGTCTCTGAAACTGGCTGCCATAACCCAGATCCTCAAAAAACCCGGACTCAACCCTGATGACCTCCACAACCTCCGCCCCATTTCAAACCTCCCATTCATCTCCAAAGTACTCGAAAGAGCTGTTGTTTCCCAGATCAAAACTCACCTCTCAAACAATAATCTCTACGAACAATTTCGATCTGGATTCCGAACTCACCACAGCACTGAAACTGCCCTTCTGAAAATTACAAATGACCTCCTACTCTCCTCGGACTCTGGCCAACTCTCCATCCTCATCCTCCTGGACCTCACCGCCGCTTTTGACACAATCAACCACTCCATCCTCCTTTCCCGCCTGAGCTCCCTTCTTCTCATCACGGACGATGCCCTCTCCTGGCTACAATCATACCTCACAGGCCGGAAACAATTCATCTTTGTAAACAACTGCTCCTCCACTACTGCCCCCCTGTCCCAAGGTGTCCCTCAGGGCTCGGTGCTCGGTCCTCTCCTTTTCATCCTGTACCCCCTCCCCCTCGGTCAGATTATCCATCGCCACGGTCTCCATTTCCATTGTTACGCAGACGATATTCAACTGTACATATCCACCAACTCCATCAGTCCTCAGATCCACTCCACCCTCTCCAACTGCCTTTCCCGACAAGAGCTCCTGGTTAGAATCAAACTTCCTCAAACTAAACAGTTCTAAAACCGACATCCTCATCATAGGTCCACAATCCGTCACCTCCACAGCCAAAGATTTCCACCTCACCTTCAATAACTCCACCCTATCACCCTCTCCCCACTGCCGTAACCTCGGAGTAACCTTTGACAGTTTCCTCCACTTCAACCACCACATAAAAACAAGAACTAAAACAGCTTTCCACCACCCAAAAAAAAATTGCTCGCCTTCGCCCATTTCTCTCCTTCCCCGCAGCTGAAACCCTCATCCACGCCTTCATCACCTCACGCATCGACTACTGTAACAGCATCATCTACGGCTCACCATCCACCCTCCTCAATAAACTTCCGTATATCCAGAACTCCGCCGCCCGCCTCCTCACTCACACCCGTTCCCATGAACACATCACCCCCATCCTTTACAACCTGCACATCCCGTACCCAATTAAATTCAAAATCCTTCTTCTTACTTACAAAGCCCTCCATAACCAGGCCCCCTCATACCTTACAAACATGCTCCACCCCTCTCCGTCCCCTCCGCTCCTCAGCTGCAAACCTCCTCACTGTCCCTAGGACCAAGCACCGAACCTGGGGGGACAGAGCCTTCTCTGTTGCTGCCCCCTCTCTTTGGAAATCACGACCACAAGAAATCTGGGACTCTGCTGACCTCACCACCTTCAAAACCAGATTAAAAACACACTTTTTCCGCTCTGCTTTTAACGCCATAGAAACCCATCAATCCTAGATCATCCTGTTTACTCATTTTCTTTTGTTTATTTAAATTGTTATTAATCTGCACTGTTATTATTTTTAACCTGTAAAATATTGTTTTGCCTGTTTGTTCTTACCTGCACTTTAAACATTTTCGATGTAAAGCGACTTTGAGTTTTTTTTTAACAGCGCTCTATAAATAAAATTTATTATTATTATTATTATTATTCAAATCTGCGCACAGGAGTTAAAATCTACGCGTGTGAAATCAGTGTACACCGCTCGTGAGACATAATTTGTGCGCAGGATTTTTGACCCGATTGTGTCTCCATACAGGGCCTTCAGCCCCTCTGCCCCCCAGCTCTGGAACTCACTGCCACTGGACCTCTGTAACTCTGCCACCCTCCCCATCCCCAAATCCAAGCTCAACTCTGTTTAGATCTGCTTACTGTCTTTAAATGCTCCACTTATGGTCCCTCGTCCTATTGCTTTGATGTTATTTGTTGACTCTGTTTTGCTTACATGTGTATTTCATCTTCTCCACAGCGACCTTGGGTGTCCTCAAAGGCACTTTTGAATAAAATGTAATCATATGATTATTATTATTGTCATTGTTTCATTTGCGTGTGACCCTTTCATTGTCTCCTGAAACTCTGAGAAGCTCTTCTTCTCCCTGTGTGGTGTTTTTTTCGCTGTCCCTTGATAGTTTTTGCTTCATGTTGTTAATATGTTATGATATTTAATCATCCATGTTTTCTGTCCCACCATTACTGAGACAATTTCTCTGTGATCTTTACTCATTTAAATCTATAACTACTGATAAAATACACATTTCCACATAAAATTCTGTCTTAAAGAGGAGTATATATTGTACGTACCACTTCCAGGAGCTCTGATGATCACTGAAACCCACTGACTGTAAGAAAGTGCCTCAGTTGAGGTGACTGGACAATAGCAGTACGAAACCATTCTGTCACTTCCTGTCTTCTTTCACATTGCGTGCTTGTTGTTGCTATTTAAATTGAATGTGTTTTCCTTTAAGCTATTTCAATTCATCTTTCTCTTCTGTTTGTGCAGCAGATGACAGAGAGAGAGAAGTCTGTCTTAAAGAGGAGTATATGTTGTACGTACCACTTCGGGGAGCTCTGATGATCACTGAAACCCACTGACTGTAAGAAAGTGCCTCAGATAGGGGTGACAGGACAGTAGCAGTACGAAACCATTCTGTCACTTCCTGTCTTCTTTCACACTGCGTGCTTGTTGTTGCTGTTTAAATTGAATGTGTTTTCTTTTAAGCTATTTCAATTCATCTTTCTCTTCTGTTTGTGCAGCAGATGACAGAGAGAGAGAAGTTGTGGTCTAGTTACTGTGAGCCTGTTGTTTCGCTGAACGCTGTGGTGCAGCTTGCATCAGCTGCAACAATTTTCTTTTTTATGAAGCAAATGTCATTTTGTTTTCCTTTTTCTACCCTTTTATTATCTATTTCTACATTCTCTGTGCTTTTAAGAGAAAAGAGAAAAAATATTTTGTGCAAAAAATGATTGTACATTACAAGTCATGAAAGGTCTTGAAAGGTCATGGTCAGAGTCCAGAGTTTGTGTGTGTAGAGCAGGTAAAGAGTTCAGCTTCCTGATAGTCTGCTGGATGAAACTGTCCTCAGGTCTGATGGTCCTGGCCCACAGACTCTGAGACTCTGCAGCCACCCCCCCACCCCACATTTCTGCGGACTGAGGGGCTGTGTGATGGGTGACTGGCATCACCTGCTGTGCAATGTATGGGACAAATGAAACTTTTTTCTTCTCCCTCTTAAGTTTTTTTCTGCAGAGGTGACACTTGCACATCTGCATGTCTCTGTACACTCTGTTTTGCCTCTGGGGGGCGCTGCTGTTCCAGCCCTAGTTGAGAGTCAGACTGTGAGGCTTGTGCTTAAGTCCAGCACTGGTCTATTATTCAAACACTTCAATACATTTCTTCTTATTTTTATTTCCTGTCATTAGATTATCTATTCTCCCCAGTTCATGTAGGGATAGGACTGGTTGGTCACTGCTTGAGTTGTTTGTACTTTATGTAGCATTTATGAACTTTTCTTTCTTCATTCTAAATAAATGTGGTTCTTTTTCCTCCTTGATCAGAATCAGAATCAGAATCAGAATCAGAACCACCTTTATTGCCAAGTATCTTCAAGAAGCATACAAGGAATTTGACTTCGGTTTAACTGTGCTCTCTTTGTACAGAAACAAGTAAGAAAAAAAATTTAAATATCAAATATATATAAAAAAGATATTAAGTAACTACAAATTAGAAATATTAGGTACATAGAAACTTTGTACAAAAAGAAAAAAAATATGTATGCATATTTAAGTCAAATACTGCAATAAAAATGTGCAACAGAGAATGTGCATGAGACTTGACGGCAGGATGACAGGTTTTTGTTTTTTTTTAACTGTTCATCAGTGTGACGGCCTGTGGGAAGAAACTGTTCATGTGTCTGGATGTCCTAGCGTACAGAGCTCTGTAACAGCAGCCAGAGGGGAGGAGTTTAAACAGAAAGTGTCCAGGGTGTGAAGGGTCTGCAGAGATGTTACCAGCTCACTTCCTGGTCCTGGACCTGTAAAGGTCCTGGATGGAGAGCAGGCTGGCTCCAATGATCTTTTCTGCAGACCTGACAGTTGGTTGTAGTCTGTGCTTGTCTTGTTTGGAGGCAGAGGGAAACCAAACAGTGATGGAGGTGCAGAGGACAGACTGGATGATGGAGGTGTAGAAGATAATGAGCAGCTCCTGGGGCAGGTTGAACTTCCTGAGCTGTCTGAGGAAGAACAACCTCTGCTGCTCCTTTTTCCTGATGGAGTCTATGTGGGGGGTCCACTTCAGATCCTGGGAGATGGTGGATCCCAGGAACCTGAGGGTGTCCACAGTAGACACAGTGTTGTTGAGAATAGTGAGTGGGGGAGAGGGGGAGGGGGGGTTTCTCCTGAAGTCCACTGTTATCTCCACAGTCTTGAGCTGGTTCAGCTCCAGGTTGTTCTCCCTACACCAGAGGACCAACTGTTCCACCTCCTGTCTGTGAGCGGCCTCATCACCATCCTGGATCAGACCGATGACGGTGGTGTCGTCTGCAAACTTCAGGAGTTTGACAGAGGGGTCCTCTGAGGTGCAGTCGTTGGTGTAGAGGGAGAAGAGCAGTGAGGAGAGGACACACCCCTGAGGAGCACCAGTGCTGACAGTCCGTGTGCTGGACATGATGCTCCCCAGTCTCACCTGCCGTCTCCTGTCAATCAGGAAGCTGGAGATCCACTGACAGGTGGAGGCTGGCAGAGAGAGGAGGGAGAGTTTCTGACAGAGAATACCAGGGATGATGATGTTGAACGCTGAGCTGGAGTCCACAAACAGGATCCTCACGTACGTCCCCACAGAGTCCAGATGATGCAGGATGTAATGCAGTCCCATGTTGACGGTATCCTCCACCGATCTGTTTGCCCAGTAGGCAAACTGCAGGGGGTCCAGCAGGGGTCCTGTGATGGTCTTCAGATGGTTCGACACCAGCCGTTCAGAGGACTTCATGACCACAGATGTCAGGGCGACAGGCCTGTAGTCATTTAGGCCTGTGGTGGAGGGTTTCTTTGGGACTGGGAAGATTGTGGAGCGTTTGAAGCAGGAGGGGACCTCACACAGCTCCAGAGATCTGTTGAAGATCCGGGTAAAGATCGGGGCCAGCTGCTCAGCACAGGCTCTCAGACAAGAGGGGGAGACACCATCAGGTGCTGGAGCCTTCCTGATCTTTTGATGAGCTGATAGCTGCCCTGTTTGTATAATTCTAAGTAATGTTGCGTCATTTTAGGGGCCAGAGTGAATCCTTTATAATGCACATTTATTGATAAACAACCAAAACAAATAAAAAAGCATAAGTGAAAAGGCTACACAATATTAGCTTTAGCTGGTGTTGCAATTGCGACATCTTTGTAGTTTATTAACTGGGGTAGAAGTGCAGAAAAGTGGTGTTTTGAGCAACTATCACCAATGCGGTCTCCCTCTTCTTTTGTCATTAAATGCAGGTATTCTTTTTTTTCTTAATTAACAGAGAAAGCAAGTGGCTTTCAAGCCTGCTGCAGCCACCATTATGCCAGGCACTGATAACAATAGTGAAACATTTTATTTGAAAGATGAGCTATAACCTATCCCTGCTTTGTGGTATAGCAACAGTGGATGAAGTGCCTGTAAGCTCTTAAAGAGACAGTGTCTGAAATGGAGGTTCCCAAAGACAGCAGTTTGTGAAATGAAGAGAGTGTCTAAGCTGTAACCTTGAGCTGTCAGACGCAGGATGCAGAGCCTGAACCTGAGCAGATGGGCCCCTGGTCACTCTCACTCTGACCCTGAGCCTTCAGAGATCAGTCACATCATGTCCCTGAAGAGCTGCTTCCTGCTTTAAATAGGGAAGTCTCTCACAGTTTGACACAGTAAAAATAGATCGTCAAGCAAAGATGACAAAATGTGTCCACACATTGAGCTCATTGATAAGTTTATTCAGAGAAACTTCAAGATCTCTCTCACTCTGAAATAATTGAAGTATCTGTGTCCTGCTTGGAAAGAGATTAAAGTAACAGTAGTTCCTGTATTTCACTCTGTGTGGTTTCTGTTATTGTCATTGGTTGGGAACAGAGGGAATTTTTTGTCCTAGAAGTAGATTTTTAATTTTTTTTATTCACAAGGCTAATATCATTTCAGATTTTACACAGAAAGTTAAAGATTACTTACATGTTGATGGATAAATGGATGTTTTGGAGCTTTATGGCACCATTTCTACAAAAATATATTTGTGAAGACACTTAGGGTCTGCAATTTAAACATCATTACTACATTAATTAAAAGATTTAAAATTATTCTACATTTTAAATAATTTCTAGCCCATCCAGAATTAACTGTGACAGACTGTGACTGTAGGTGCGTTTCCGTTACCCCTGGATATGCGCAAAATTTAAATAGCGCTATGAAGAATTAGTAATGGAAACACCTGAATTTCGATAAAGCACTGAAATATCGCTAAAAAGTTTTTACGCTTTGATGAGGTGGTTTTTCAGACGTTGTGACATTCAAATATATCGCAAAAGCG
This sequence comes from Thalassoma bifasciatum, assembly GCA_008086565.1. Classification (NCBI taxonomy): domain Eukaryota; kingdom Metazoa; phylum Chordata; class Actinopteri; order Labriformes; family Labridae; genus Thalassoma; species Thalassoma bifasciatum. The sequence continues at coordinate 77,481 of RPOG01001589.1, forward strand.
CAATGGAAACACTTTTTCTGCGATTATACGTCACAGGACGTGACGTACCCCGTCACACGATCACTTCTCTGTGAGTAAACATGGCGTGCTACGTTTGGACAGAGGAGGAGACGGAGACTTTTCTCGCAATTATTTTCGAGAAAAACATTACGGCCATACTACACAGCAAACAACAGAGGAATGCAGAGTTTTAGAAGGAGATAGCCACTTCACTACACCTACACGCTACAGGTTTTTGGCGTCCATCTTCCAGCAGTGAAATCTTGCGGGATGACATTTAAGGAGAGTTACGGCGCTCCTGCCTAGAACAACCTTCAATGGAAATACGTTCAAAGCGCAAATATACTTTGTCGAAATTTTAGGAATATCGCTTTTATTTTGCAAAAAACTGTAATGGCAACCCAGCTCGTGTTTGTTCTCCATAATCCCCAATAGTCAACATCCAACATAATGGATGGAGGTATCTCCTCCTTCTCTTTGGTGCCTTGTTTTGTGGCTCAGTGACAGAGGGTCATTGTCTCAGAGTATTTTCAGTTTGTCGGACTGTCTGCTTCAGAGTATTCCTGAAAAAGCTGCTTTTGATGGTCTCCTTTCCGTCCTTTTGTTGTCCAACTCGGCCGTAGAGCTGCTCCCGCTGACTACAGGAGCGTCCCGCACTCTGAACATGTTGCTCACCAAGCGTTGCACCTCCTTCCTCACTGAGGAGGACAACAGGAAGTACATGACGGGATCCAGGCAGCTGTTCAGAGCAGAGAACAGCAGAGCCACCTCATTGGCTTTGTCCGCCACGCCTCTCCAGAAACAGGAAGTGTCAGTGATCTGTGTTGTGATGTAGAACACCCGCACCATATGATAGGGCACGAAGCAGACGGTGAAGAGGAAGAGGATGAAGAAGGACTTCTTAGCTGAGCGGGCGTAGTGGCGAGCATTTGGGAGGTCCGGTTTCTCCTGTGAGGTTCTCAGAAGCTTGAGGGCGATTTTTCCGTACGACACGACCAGGGAAATGAAGACAAGCCAGAAGACGACCACGAGAAAGATGTTGATGTAGGCTTTCCACTTTGCTTGATGGAGTGTCTTGTAGTGGAAACATCTGGGAACAAGGAACACGCCCTGTCAGAGGAAACTAAACCATGAACACTGCTTTAACAGAAGCAGAGGATGTCGTCTTAGAGATCAAATAACCAGGTTTCTGTGTGATTATGTAACTGCTAAATACTTAGTATGTTATGAAAGCATCTCTTAACATCACATGTGATTGGGATTGGGATTTCTTCAGCAATTTCCAAATTGTAGCTTTAAGATAAGAACTGATGTGGTCCAAGAATGCCACCCTGAAGAATCTCTTTTTCAGTATGAGTCTCTGACACACACAGACAAACAGACAAACAGCACCTACCTGTCCTGCTGGGAGTGATTCTTTGACAACAAGATTGTCAGACACAAAGCTGAGGCCAGGATCCAAACCCCCACACAGATGACAGAGCTCCACCTGGTGGACCTCAGCCTGTGCCGCACTCCTGTTCCACGGTGAATCTTCATGTATCGATCCACACTGATCAGCCCCAGCAGTGTGACGCTGATGTACATGTTCATGTAGAAGAGGGTTCCCACCACTTTACACAAGGTGGGCCCAAGTTTCCACTCATTCCCCTGGCTGTGGTAGATAATTCTGAATGGCAGACAAACCACCAGGAGCAGGTCTGCAAACGCAACATTAATGAGAAACACCCGCACAGAGTTTTTCTTTGAGTGAACGCAGAAGAAAACCCACAGAGCCACGAGGTTTCCAAGGAGTCCCAGGATGAAGATTACAGAGTAGAGCACCGCCAACGAGGTTTGAAGAGCGTCATAATCCACACACGTCTGTTTGGTTGAATTCACAGATAAAAAAGAAGAGTTCAGAGACTGGACGGGGGCAGATGTGGTGGAGCTGTTTCTGGTCATGGTGGTTTCTGTGATCCTCAGCCCTGTGTACAGTGACAAAGGAGAAAGTCTTCAGATGGACTGTGGTTTTTTTGTGTGTGTGTGTGTGTGTGTGTGTGTGTGTGTGTGCTTGTGTCTGCGTGTGTGTGTGTGTGTGTGGTGCTGATCACAACAAGCTCAAACTAATTTATATCAAAAGATCAGAGAAAGTTTGCTCTTTCTGTTGCATGCAGCTCTTATTTTTCGGTCAGTCTGACAATCCATTGAAATCCAAATCTCTAAAATTTGGAGAAAATATCAGTTATAAACATTTAAAACTAATTTCTATAGTTTCTCAGAAGTATCTCACCTGTTTCTCTGCAGTCCTTTATTCTCCCCCTCCTCCTCCTCTGGTGTTTGCCCTGGAGTTTAATATGCAGGAAAAACTATCCAAACTTTGCTGCATCTTCTCCTCTAACTTTCAGCTGCTCTGCTTCTCTGTGTCACTGCATAAAAATAACCCCGAGTCGAGGTCTGCGTCTGACTTTTGTTTCCTCTCTGAGAGGAGCGTGCCCTCCCCTGCTGCGACGCTGAAGCAGAGAAACGCAGAAGTGAGAATGTGGTGATGTAGCAGAGAGAAGAGTCGGAGCTGTGGTCAGCCCCTTCTTTCCATTCTGCTGAGCTCAGAGACAAGGCAGGGCTTAGACACCCAGGAGGGAGAGCGGAGGGATCACAGAGCCTGGAAGTACACAATAAGTCTTCCTCTGGTTATAACCTGGAAGTATCTGCTGAGTGAAGACAACTGTAAAAGCTCCCAAAATACAACCTACAGAAAAAAAGTTTGACTGCCTCCCAGGAAAGTCCAGCTGCTTTACACTCTTTATGTTGCAGGCAGAGAATCATGGGAGTCGTATCGAGTCTACAAAGAAGTCTTTGGCTCATATCATATAGCAGAAATATTAATACCGGACATGGTGCTAAAATAGATGAAAACCTGGGCTCTAAAGAGGAACAAAATGTCCTGGAGGTGCTCCAGGGGATTGCTTCAGCTTTTAGAACAAACGCCTGGAAACTGAGGCAGCGCAGAACATTTCAGTGACTCCTTCAGGCACAGACCTGACAGAAACATTTAAAACACAAACATGAAATCCACCAAACCCAATCATCCCCAATAATCAACGGAACATCACACACAAACAAACGATTTCTGTAATGGTTGAACATTTCAAACAATTCCTCCAGATGTGTTGTGGATTCGTGTCATAGTGTTATCTTTCTGTGTGTGTGTGTGTGTGTGTGTGTGTGTGTGTGTGTGTGTGTGTGTGTGTGTGTGTGTGTGTGTGTGTGGTTAAATGCAGGAGGAGTAATGTTGGTAATGTGTGTGCGATGTTTGTTGATTGTGGTCGACTCTACAAAACCTGAAACATAGCATAAATGTTGTGACCCATTTGGGAAACTCCTACATGGTTTCAATATGCAGCTAAAAGATGAGGACTGACATTTTGAAATTGGTCAAGAATATAAAACAAAGCTGGAGGGGAATCTGGCCCCTTGTTAATTGTACTTGAAACTTAAAAAGTGTAAACTGTTGAGTTATTTGAAAATTCAGCACCACACTGTTACCACAAATTGATACCAAGCTGCGTCTGTACCAGCCTATAAACATGTTTATGATGCTGTCAAACTTCAACACGGGCTTTAAGGGCACTGACTCACTCATGGAGACAGCCTCAAGTGGACACGAATGGAACTGCAGCACTACTGATGTTCAGCACAGAAGCTTAGATTGTACCTGTTGGCAGAAATAACTGTACAGTGATAAAATGACAAGAAAACAACTGTCAAGTTAAAAAAATATTTACTTCTTATCAAATAGCACTTTGGGGAAAAGTTTTTGTTGACCTGTGAAGAGAAAAGGTTGAAACCGAACATGTCAGCCAGCTCAGTCACTTAAGAATAAACTAGACTAAAACCAAAAAACCCTGTGGTGAGTATTTGTCTTTTTGCAGTCATGCATGTCATTGTTTCCATTTACAGGTGTCTCAGTTCATGAGAAACTTCCTGTTACCAGGAAAGTGGACATGAAAAGAGCTCTGAGGGTTTAGAAAGACACCTGTAAATGTTGGGAGATTTAGCAGTACATGGTTGGGTTATATTGATCAATACGACAGGAGAGACATTGAGTGTTTCCTGTTTGTAACAGAGTTTAGTTGGAAGATTGATTCACTTCCCCTTGAACATTTGCTCCATATCTTCAAAGATGTTCAAACTACATCTAAATCAGACTGTTATTTCACTTTAGACACAGACTCTCAAACACTCCTTTGATCCTCCCACACTGATGTGTTTTTGTGTGTGTGGTCGTGCTGGGTGTTGGTTTGGGGGTTTGGGTGTGTCCTTCACATGTGATGCTCGTTATTTATAGGAGGGTGTTGCTTTTAATTAACGGAAAACCAGCATTAAAATGACAAGTCTGTCTCTTCTGGTTCTCAGCCTCACTGTGTGCTGCTGGCGTCCAAAGAGAACTCGGCTCCCGTAAAGCTGGGAGGGTTCGGAGTCGCCATCCAGCTCGGAGAGTCGGGACTGGTGGCTGGAGGTAACGTTCACACAAATGTACACAAAGATCCTTCAAGACTATCTGCTCCTCTGGAGTGGAAAAAAAATCACATTCTGATTTGTCAGTGACTGTTTGATCTGCAAGGGAGAACTTTCAGTTTACCAAAATCAGGAATAGAAAGGTTTATACCTGCTTTCAACTCTTCAAACTTCCTTTTTCCAGTGCAGAGACATAATAGTTGCACCTCTTTACCCTTGTCTGTAGGTCGAGTGGGGACCCCCCACTTCATGGCCCCAGAGGTGGTGAAGAGGGAGCCGTACGGGAAACCAGTGGATGTGTGGGGCTGCGGGGTCATTCTCTTCATCCTCCTCTCAGGGTGTCTGCCTTTCTACGGCACCAAGGATCGTCTGTTTGAAGCCATCTGCAAAGGAAAGTACAAGGTGAAGAGATCCATGCATTTCTGTGAAGTCCCCGCAGCTCTCAGACCAAATCACTGTTAAGAAATCTGGGTTTAAGATCTTTGTAGAAAGTGTTGTGTGTGTGTGTGCGTGTGTGCAGATGAATCCTCGTCAGTGGAGCCAAATCTCAGAAAGCGCCAAGGATCTAGTGAGACGCATGTTGATGCTGGACCCCGCTGAGAGGATCACCGTGTACGAGGCCCTGAACCACCCCTGGCTCAAGGTAATTCAGGGCAACCAGTTATCAACAGCAAGTTTTTACTTCTGCTGTTCAGTTTTAACATAGAGCTCCATGAGAATGGACTCACTCTTGAATAAAGCCTCAAGTGGACTCAGGAGGATCTTCAGTTTTATTTGGTCATTTATCCACACACCACAAGAGACACAGAACAAATGAAACATTTATGTTTGAGTTTTTATGCAGAACAAGATGCAACTTGAGTGAAACTTTCTGAGACTGGTGCTGAATAGTAAAACCAAGCAGCAACAATCAGCCCGCGGTGCCAACACTGACAGCGAGGGGCGGCACAGAGGAGGAAGGGATGTCAGCAGAGGCTTTTATTGTGCCATCTCCCGCTGACAGTGATGGAGCAATGCTTAAACATGAACATTTTGATAATTCAGCTGAGAGACGAGCGACACATCATTCATCACGCTCGGCAGAACTCACGATGCTGCTTTAAACTCTGGGCTCACAACCTGACATGTTTTCTGTAAATGGGGATTGAGTCCAGTTTGAACAGCATTAGTAAGCCCTTTCTGCAGTGCAGTGTTGATCTAACAGCCTTTGTTTTAAAGCTGAATACAGGAAGAAGGTAACACATCGGAGAATCACAGAAAGCGTCTTAACACCCCAATTCAAACTTGTTACCCTCCATCACAGCTTTTTCTTTCACCCAGATATGTATCTTACTAACCTCTGCGTGTGTTGCAGAACTGACAGAACTTCCTTAACTGCTTTCTGAAACAAAGCAACAACACAGGGTCAGCTGTTAGAGCAGACATCAAATCCTAGTTATTGAAAGTCCTTTGCGTGCACTGAAAGTTGTTTTTCACATCTGTAAAGACCACATCTTTGCAAAAGTAATCTCATAACTTTGGTTCCTCTTAACAATGTTTTTGCAAACATGGCTGCAAAGTTGTTGTCTGTAGATATCTGACAGGATCTGACGGTTTGTTTAGATGCTTGTCAGTGTATAACACAAACTTTGCTAACCTGAAGATGGGCTTCAGTGTCTCAGCTTGATATTTCAACATTTTTAATGGCTTTTAAAAGCAAACAGAGAATCCATGAGGATCATCGAGTGAATAAAATACCAGTCTGTGGCTTAACAGGACGCCCCTCACTGATCTTTGTATGTAAAATTCTGTGGACTGTCCCTTTAAAGCTTTTTGGGATAAGAAGTTTTTTGTTTGATTTCTCAGGAAAGGGACCGATACGCCTACAAGATCCACCTGCCAGAGACTGTGGAGCAGCTGAGGAAGTTTAACTCCAGGAGGAAGCTCAAGGTCTGCATCTACACACACACACACACACACACACACACACACACACACACACACACACACACACACACACACTTTCCTGAACATTATCACATTGTTAAAACATCATTTTGGTACATTAAAGGTGCAAATGTTGTGTTTCAGGGCGCCGTTCTGGCCGCAGTCTCAAGTCACAAGTTCAACTCGTTTTATGGCGACCCCCCCGAGGAGATCCATGACTTCTCCGAAGACCCCACCTCCTCAGGTGCACACACACACTCTCTCACACATGCCCCACTTTCACAAGCGGCACACTTCCTCCCTCACACTTCCTTCCTCCCTACTTGTTTTTTTTTATTGAAGTTCTTTTTTTTTCTTTTTAACCACAAACCAACAACACCCCAT